>VXBW01006074.1:2679610-2734583 GCA_013400375.1 Thinocorus orbignyianus | reverse complement strand
GAGGAATGGAAGAGCCCTGTTGGGGGTAGTGGTAGATCGTACGGCGTAGGAGGTTTTCTGCGCGGGTCGGTTCCGTGCGGTGATCAGTCAGGCAGTGAATATACCAGTTCCCTAAGCTCGTGATTTTTCATTCCGATGTGAGAGAGGCCTTTTGAGTATTTTCTGGAACGCTTCTGGTAGCTGACACCTTCTGAAGAAAATGTGCATCGGTCCCAGTATGCTTCTTTCCAATGTATTAAAACAACCACAATACCAAAGGCTGTGTTTAAAGTGAAAATGCAGGGAGGGTGAGAGATGGGGGAGGAAGTCTTGTTTTCTTTTTCTTTTTTTGTGAGTGAAGATTTTTGCTAAGCTTTCAGACACAACACTTGCAGTATGGCACAGCTGAAACTGTTGCTTAAGATTTGGAGAGACAAAATTTTCTTTTGTCCCAAGAAAATATATAATCTTTACCAGATAGCCAGATTTCCCCACTAACAACTTCACAGAAGTACTGTATGAATAAACAGGCATACCCCTCTGCATGACCAAGCATATTTATCTTGCAGAAGTTGCTTTGTTTTTTTTTTTGTGATGCCTTCTTGCAACTAGCTTCAGAATAGTCAAACTTAGCATCAGGTTTAAAATCTCCTTTCTTTCCTCTCACTGAAACAGGAGGAAGAAATGGAGATGATGACTGAGAAACTGAGAGATACTAGGTATTTCTGGAACAATACTCCTGAAAAAAGCGATTATGAGGCTGTAGAAGCCCTTATTTCTATGAGTTGCAACTGGAAATCAGACTTCAAAAAACATGCGGAAATGAGACCTATAACTCCAGCATCTGATATGTCGGAAGAGAGTGATGAGACTTTGCTTCCTGGAGCAGCAGACTTTAATACGATACCAGCATTTGTAAGTTTCTTTTAATTTGTACATGTGTGTGCTTGTTTTCAATAATTGGTGCCGTGATGTGTTGGTAACAAGTCCCTCCCTTACTGTGTCTCTCTCCCCATGCAGTGCCTGACACCCCCCTACAGCCCTTCTGACTTGGAGATGTCACAGGTGGTCCATCCTGGGGCACTGGCACCCGCTGCAGCGCTTGGCAAGTGGCTGGCTGAGGCTGCCAAGCCTCTGGCCACCTCTCAGAAAGAGGCGGAGAGGCCTCCAGCAGCTGGGCCTCCGAAAGCTCAAGCAACCAGTGTCATCCGCCACACGGCCGATGCCCAGCTGTGTAATCACAAAACCTGCCCAGTGCGAACAGCCAGTGTGCTGAAATATCAGGACAGTGTTTCGAGGGAAACAACCAATAAACAAGATGCTGAAGCAGAACATGAGGCATGTTCTGCCGTGGTGCCAAGCAAAGCCAGTAAGGAGAGCGGTGAACTCGGGGTGGCAGCAGGAAAAGCCGCAGAAGCAGCTGGAAGCCTGGTGCCCTTCACAAAGCCCTCACTTGGCAGACATCAGCCTGTTCCTGGGTTGGCAGGGGTGGCACCGCCATGCCCTGCCCAGGGCAGTGGAGCACCCCCTGTGCCAGTGATTTGCCAGATGGTCCCACTGCCTGCAAACAACAATGTTGTGACAGCCATGGTGCCCAACACCACGCCGAACCAGCAGCCTGCTCTCTGTCAACCCATGGTGTTCATGGGCACCCAGGTTCCCAAAGGTGCTGTGATGTTCGTTGTGCCCCAGCCGGTTGTGCAGAGCACAAAGGCTCCCATTATTAGTCCGAACGGCACGAGACTCTCTCCCATTGCCCCTGCTCCCGGCTTCGTGCCTTCAGCAGCAAAATCCACTCCTCCGGTTGATTCTTCAAGAATAAGGAGTCACATCTGCAGCTACCCAGGGTGCGGGAAAACGTACTTCAAGAGCTCCCACTTGAAGGCTCACGTCAGAACACACACAGGTTGGTCACCGTTGCTGAATGTTAAAAATTAATGTAGAAAATTGCAGCTGGATATGCAGTGTGCTGAGGTTCTAGTGATTACTGGGTTTGTTCATGGAACAAATTGCGGGGCAGTAATGAAGTAGGTTTTTTGCCAGCATGCATTATAATGCTGCCTGGTCTCTGACAGGAAATCTCCTGGAGGGGAAGTTGACGCAGCAGTTTGTTTGTGCTGGACTTGCTTCATGGCAGCAGGCATTCAGTAATGCTTCATACCAGTGGGGAGGCGAGGCCTCGCCCAGTGCATAGCCTGCTTTTCCAGAGTTAAAGGCACCTTACTGGGCTTCTCCGTGGGAATGCCTTTCTCAGGAGTGGTTTAAACTTAAGAGATTCTTCTGGATTAGCATATTAACAGTCCACTCCAAGCTGTTCCTACTTTGATTATTTTAGAGTCATTTCTCCAGAACTCTGTCACATAAAACATTGCTACAGGTCGCCTTTTAGGGTTTAGTTTTGGGCATGCTAAGTCATGGTAATACGCCGTTCTTGTGGAGCAGAGAGTTAAAATCAGCTGTCTTGAGACATAAAGAGCATCTCAAACTATGTGGTTCCAGGGAACTGTTAACTCTTTGCACTACTTAGCCTTCTTGATAGTGAGTCTGCATGTTTAAATATTGGTATGTAAGCATTTTTTCATATATATATGTATTTATGTAGATAGACAATGAATATTTATGTAGGTGTTGGCTCAGCTGTCACAACAGAAGCTTTTCTTTAAAAAAAGCCAAATCCTGGCAGTCGAGGCAGTAGTGTTTGTTGCTCAGTTGGTACTCATGAAGGTTTTTTTTCTTTGCCTTTTTTTTTTTTCTTTTAGGAGAAAAGCCGTTTAGTTGTAGCTGGAAAGGCTGCGAGAGAAGGTTTGCACGGTCTGATGAACTGTCTCGCCATCGCAGGACACATACTGGGGAGAAAAAGTTTGCCTGCCCGATGTGTGAGCGGCGGTTCATGAGGAGCGACCACTTAACGAAGCACGCGCGCCGCCACTTGTCAGCGAAGAAGTTACCGAACTGGCAAATGGAAGTGAGCAAGTTAAACGATATCACCATGCCACCAGCCTCTGCGGCTGCACAGTGAAGGGACTGAACTGTGAAGACGGTGGAATTAACTGTTGCCGCTGGGATCTGCCAGCTAGAAAAGGCTTTTGCTCCCGGCCCGTGGTTCTCCTGCACCGGCTGCTGCTGGTGGTACAGCAGAAGGGCAAAGGCAGCCCGTGCTCGCTCACAACAGATGCTGCTGGGAGAACCGGCAGCTGACTCGAATAGCGGGTGTCTTTTGCACTGGTAAAGAGAGAGAGAGAAAGTTCTAGAGCAGAGCAGCACATGTTGTGAAAGTTTTGAATTTTGCAAATTACTCGTCTATACTCTAGATCAGTCACCTGTTCAGTGTTGCTGAAGGTTTGCCGCTGGCGCTTGAGACCAGCTCCAGTTGTAACTGTCAGTTGTCAGTCTCCGGTGCAGGACTGGAGACAGCACTGTACAGGTGCAGGCTTGCAAGCCCAGAATGCACCTGCACAAGGTCATCTAAATCAGTTTTCCTACTTCTGCCACATTTCTTGGTAGGAATCTTTTCCTGCTATCTGTTCTCCAGCTCTGTCATAGGCAATAGTTTGGTGCCAAACTTGAGATTTTGGAGCCGTCCCCCAGCACGGGGTGTTTAACATACCCAGCTTTATAGTGCTGCCAGGGGGCACTCGGGAGGATCGCTCAGGGGCAACTCGAGGGCGGCTGGAGGGTGGCAATGTTTCTGAATCCTCGTTAGTTATGTAATATTTTCCCAGCTGCTTGGGCAAGCCTTGTGGTTACTACAGCTGCTCGTACCTGGGGTCGTGCTTCTGCGTTTGTGTTGCTTACGGCTCCCGTTGTGCCACCCCACGGTTCTGCACCGCTGCGCTTCTCATAAACGGGTACAGCGCACTTTGAAGAGAAACACCGCGGCTGTAAACTGCTTGGGTTGATTAAGGAAGGAAACCAAGAATCTTAGGCTTCTGCATTATGTTATTCAGTGAAAGACGGTTTATACTAAAAATGAAATGGGTATATTATGTATTGTTTTAAATTAGAAAGTTGTGATTGGAAAAGTAAAATGACGCAGTAAAGACACCAGCCTAGAACTTAAACTGTAGCTTTTGTGACAAATAATGCATCGACTTTCACTATTTCTATTTTATCATATAATGTTGAAGACACATATCAGAAAGTGAACAGTTTGAAAATAGTGTATTAGATATGCTTTTTGTGACTACTTTAAAGATTTGCACATTTCTTATGTTGTACTTTATACTTTGTTTACAATAAAAGAAGATTTCTTTACTGTAGGCTTCTCTGTCTCTTCTATAATTCATAGCAGAACTTACCCCTTGCCCAGGAAAAAGCGTCAGACTAAGGTGGTGTGTGTGGCTGTGCCTGTAAGGGGCCAGCAGGGACGGGCACTGGCACAGGGATGGGCGCTGGCTGTTGCTGCTCTCCCAGGCACCAGGTTTGCTGTCTCTGGTGGGAGGAGGACAGAGATTGTGGCTTTTCTGCCTTCTGCTGCTGCCACCTCAGAGGGGACAGCCACTCGTGACCCTGTGGTGCTGTTGATGGGGGCTCTTCTGCCTCTTTTCTTGCCCCCCCGCCCGCAGGGATTCCCCAGGTTTCACACTGGGCGGGTGCTGCCTCGCTGCCTAGCCTTGCGGGGCGTTTGGGGACAGGCCACTCCTCACCTTATCCTGCCTGACGCAGGGCACTGCGTAGGGAAAACCTGAGTCATCGCCCTTTCCTCCCGCTGCAGGAGGGCACAGCCCAAGGCAAGAGCCAGGCTTCCCCAAGAGCCTGAGTCCCGCTTCCCCCTCCTGCTTCCAGGGGGGAAGCCCCCACGTTTCAGGGGCGTGAGGTGAAATACTGTGACAGCCCTGGGGCTGAAACCATTCTGTGCCTGCAGCTGGCTGTCGGGCTGGGAAGTTGGATCCCTCTCCAGCTCTGCCTGGGGCACCAAATCCAGCCCGGTGTAAGGGGGACATGAAGAAAGTGTGTTGCGGTTGTGACCTCAAACCAGGACAATGTGTCACCCCTGTAGTTTCCCCGCCAGCCCCTGTCTCTTCTCTGCGGTGTGTGCCGTGGGCTGCCAACCCCTTCTAGCTCAGCGAGGAGATGAACTTCAGCCCAGTTTCCCAGGCTGGTGTCTCGTCCTGCCGTGTGACGGAAGAAAGGGAGTTGCCAGGCCGTGGCTGTCTCCGGATCCTGTGTTTCCTGAAGAAAATCAGCTGCTGGTGGTTTTTGTGTGGGGTGCAGCCCTGGAGGGGTGTGTGGATGCAGCTTGAGAGCACCCATTTTGGGGGCTGCAGGGGAAAGCCTGTTCCTGGTATCGCTGTGAGCTAAGTAAAGTTCAACTGCTCACTCTGAAGGCAGGCTCTAACAGTAAGAAGTGCACTTGCAGAGTCGTGGAATCAGAATGGTTGGGGTTGGAAGGGACCTCAAAGATCATCCAACCCTAGTCCAGCCTCAAAGAGGTGGGGGCCCGCGGGGGCTGCCTGCCTGTCCCAAGGCATAGCACCGGCAGCTCCCTCCTGCTGCAGGAGGAGTAGCAGGGCTGAGCCAGAGGCATTGGATGACTTGGGGTCTGGGTGTCCCAGCCCCTGCCAAAACCAGGGGTAGGAGGCTGTGGTGCCAGGGCACCCTGCACATACCCTGAGTGTGCCTTTGCCAGAGTTTGGGAGATTTTAATCTCTTCAGAGGGGATGGAGAAAAGGCTGGAAAAAGCAAGCATTTTCCCTTGTGGTTTGGAGAAGAATCATTTCCATTACAGCGGGAGTATTTGTGGGAGGCTTAGATGCTCTATGAGTGAACTAATAGGTCTTTTAAAAGAAGAGGGGTCCGGAGCTGGGGCAGCTTGTCTGGAGCCTCAGACAAGGCTAAGACAAGAACCAGGGCAGCCTGTCTGTACCCCTCCTGCCTGGGGAGCTTGGCTTTCTGAGGCTTTTTCCTCCTAAGCTTCATCATCTGGTGGTGCTATTTCACACCACCTTCATCAGCGGTCCCGTGGCTCTGGCAGAGGGGGGGTCCAGCTGGGGTGGGGGCCACAGGGCAGACATGGCACATGCCCCAGGGCCGGGAGGAAGGGCTTTGCCATGGGCTGGCCTGAGGCTTACAGAGGCGTCAGGTATTCCCCTGGCAGCTCCCTGCTTTTACTGTAAATAGATGATTCATTTGTCTGCTTTGGCAACAAACTTAGATCACCAAGGAAACCCTCTCAAGCTGTCAGAAAAGTTAGAGCACAAAATCAGGTCAAGAGAAATGATGAATGAATGTACGTGCGGTACAGGCTCAGGCTCCCTGTTCTGGACCACAGGTTTTCTGCAGAAATCTTCGTTTCTCATGGAGCACACAGCCAGGAAGGTAAGACTCAGCTACAACAAATGGGTTTGGAATATGTCTTACCATGAAATGCAGTGTGTCACACATAGCTTCCGTGTCTTTTCTAGGGTGATGGGGATCTGGAACGCTTTCTGTTGCCACCCAGAGAAAATGTGATACTTTAACAGTAAGAAAACAAGAGCACAACACATCTTTAGCTGTCTCATATATTCAGGAGAAGACCAAACTAGCTGCATTGTGGCATAAATCAAGGTAATAATCATATAAAATGCATCAAATAATTTGGAAGCTTTGTTAGGGTGTCACCGTTTTGATGAAACTTTATCCTTGCTTGTGTATTCTGGTTTGAAAGTTAAAGCAATTGTCTGGTGAAAAAAGTCTGCTGTTACCACTACTTCAGCTCCTTGGAAGGTTTTGGGAGATGCGAAGGTACTCACATGGCAACAGCTTCCCAAAGAAGGGGGCACAGCGGTGGAGCAGACCGCCCATGCGCTGCCAGCTGTGCTGAGGCACGGGCACACCTCCCTCGGCTGAACATTCCCCAGGGCCTTGGCAGAACTGAAACGGCTTTGAATATCCGAGGCATATACCATCTCCCCTCTGCCCAGCTCATCCCCGGCCTGCTTTCAACACACGCAGGGGGAACTGACAGTTGTCAAGTCTATTTTTTTTTTTTTTTTTTTTTTTTGTAAANTTTTTTTTTTTTTTTTGCACAAAACCTTCACAAACTTCACATTTCACGGATGCCACCTGGGCTAAATTCCATACACTCGTCACTATCTAATTGTGAGGGCTGGGATCTTCGCAGCAATAGCCCAGGGACTGGCATGGGGTGCTCACTGTGAGCAGCAACCTCAGGCAGATTCAACACTTCTGCTTGGGAAACACAGCTTTTAATGTTTAATTGCCTGGTAGGCAACTGGAAACACCAACCCCCACCTGCCCAAAGTGAAAAGAAAAAATGGGTCTGGGATGCAACTAGAATGGGATTAAAGAAAATATAGAGTACAGAGAGTACATTAATGGCCTAAAATGCAGGGTGGTCAAAATGTTGATGAAACCATCATCTGGCAAACCTTAAAGCAACTCCCATGCCCAGCCATCAGCCACCACGTAACATTGTCAGTCACTGCAGCCACTAAACAAAGAGATAGTTGGAAGCTGCAGCACCACAAGAGAGTGGGACAGCCATCTTCACACAAGCTGTGCAATAAGCTTAATGAAGATGTAATTTTTGATCAGCTGCATCAGCATTCATCTGGTAATCCCAACTAAGGAGGGGAGAGTGGAGAAGGAGGGCCAGGTTGGCCAGAGGAATTCCCACATTTCCAGTGGGAGGCAGAGCAGTGGCCCAAGGAGCATGGTGGGGATGTCCCTGGGAGCTCCTCCCGCCCCTGGGGCTGCGCAGCCTGCCTGGCACTGGTGTGTTGAGCTGGGGCCTGGTTGCTGTGCTGGTGTGGGGAGCAGTTGCCTTTGACGCTCTTGAGTGACTATAAACAGTTTTATTTCTTTTCCTTCTCCACACCAATTTCCTGCCTTCACAGCACCACGCAGGCACTCTGGGGGTCTTTGGGTTCCCCGGAGCTGTCGGCTCCCTGCCCTCCTGGGGACATGGGCACCTGTTCCAGTCTGCAAGTGGCTGCACTCTGGGAGAGAGGGTCCCCAGCAGCCCCGCGCTGGGAGGTGGGTTACGAGCAGCTTCCACTTCCAGTAATTAGCCCATGTGCTTCTCACTGGCACCACAGCCCTTCCACCTGGCAGGTGAGGGTCACCCTGTCACCCCAGCCCCACACCACCCCAGCCCCCTGCTGCTCCCAGCTCCAGCTCCTGCAGCCCAAAGCAGAGCTTGGGAAGCGGGAAACCAGGAGTATCCCCGCTGCATGGGAGCCTTTGCTAGGGGCCTTGGAGGAGCTCAAAACCCATGTCAGAGCTGTGCCAGTGCCCAGCTGTGTCCCTTGCTGACCCTGACCCATGGGCTTGCCTTCCCCACTGGTATCAGTGCCCACTGAGCCCCAGCCCTGCTCGGCAGTGCTCCAAAACGAGGGTCTGTTGTTCTCACAAAGCCTGAGGGATGTCAGTGTCTCCAGGGTCTCACCTCCTCACTCAGCTGTGGCTGAGGTGACTCATGAGCTTCCCACGCTGCCAGCAAAGCTGGCAGCTGCTCAGTAGGACAATGTGATCACCTCCATCTCCTTCTGCTAGGAAACCACACGAGCAAGAGAGTCTTGACATTTTCTGAGATAAAGGGGAAACTGCGGCAGCCCTGTGAAGTCCTCGGTGCGGTGCAGGGGCCAAAACCAGGGGCCTGTCACTGATCTAAGAAGGAGAAATCAATTGTTACTGTCTGGGAAGCAGAGTGGGTGGAAAGGACAAGCACTCACAGATTAGCTGGCCTACAGAGCATGCCTTCTGTCACACCCTTTCATTCCAGCCACAGGGCAGCGGGAATTATTGCAGGTCTTTCCATAGGAAAACGTCCATCCTAAGTGCTTATTTTCTCATCTGCAGCTGGGGGGATCTTTTATATTATTTTGTTTTCCATTTATGCGAGAGGCTTTTCAATTCCCTATTTAAATGAAGCAACAAGTATGATGAGTCAATGATGAATCACCAGGCCAGGAAAAAGGCTGCAGGAAGGCTGGACTATTTATACAACGTAAAAGAAAGAAAGGAAATATATTCTAGATGCAGATAGATCTGGAAAGTGACTCCAACTTCTTTCGTGGGATCATATATTCCCAGGCACTGGGCAGCAAACTTCCCAGGAAGGAGGGGGGAAGTACTTGCAGGGTGTGGGTGCTTTTTTGGAAAGGATTCCATGTCATTGCCCGGAGCAGCACATGCTGCAGAGCTTTGCTGCTCTCTCCCGAGGGAGACGGCCATGCAGCCAGGCTCCCCCTCCTTCATTGCCTTTGCTCCAGCTCCATGTGCTGGCAGGAGAGGAAAGGCAGCGAGGTGGGATGTGGAGGTGACACTGGCAAACACACCCCACAGAAAAAACCGTTTGGCAATAATTGTGAAAGCTTGGAAATGGCTTTACTGAGTGCACAAACTGGCTTAGATGGTCCCACCATCTGGAAGTACCCCTGCCTGACGCTGGGCTTGGGCAGCAGAAAGCAACAGAAGCTTCACCTCCACCAAACGCTGCCAGAGCTGTCTCCAGGAACATGTGCAAGCAACGTGGCATGGCCTCCACACACAGCAGAAAATTGTACATCTCCCCAGGTGTTGACAGTTAAATTCTGGATAATCAAAGCTGCTCTGGGATGTCATTGGGTGGGAACAGAGGGAAGGACCCATTGCTAAGAAGGCAAAACACACCTGAGGTCTTGAAAGTCTCACCTGCAAAACATGATCAATGCCTGTCGGATGGGGCTAAACCACGGCAGTACCTGCAGTCCATGTCTTTCGGGTGGCCAACACAACTTTGTCCTCACGTCTCTGTCCTGTCCTCACATCGTCCCTACTTCTGACGCTGGGTTAAAATCCAAAAGCCTGTCAAAAAACTGTGTCATGGCATGGTTAAACAGGGGCTTAAACAGGATGTTGACTGGAAGGTCATGAGCTTTCTGTATCACTTTAGACATGGATTATGAGCTGGTGGCTTGAATCATAGAATCAAAAAATCTAACCATTCTATAATGGTTAGAGTTGGAAGGAACCTTAAAGATCATTGAGTTCTGAGCTTGTCTAACCCTTCCTTGTTCATCCACGCAGGTCTTCTGGCTATTTTGCCCGACTTCTTCTTTTTGGGGATGCACCTCTCCTGAGCTTGGAGGAGGTGATACTTGAATGCTAACCAGCTTTCTTGGGCCTTTCTCCCCTCTAGTTCTTTTTCCCATGCTACCCTGCCAATCAGATCTCTCAGGAGTCCAAAGTCTGCTCTCCTAAAATCCAGGGTAGCGAGCTTGCTGCACACCCTCCTTGCAGCCTTAAGAATATTGAATTCTACCATTTCATGGTCACTACAACCAAGGCTACCCTTCAACTTGACATTCCTCACCATCTACTTGTTGGTAGATCCAGCATAGCTCCTTTCCTCGTTGGTTCCTCAATCGTTTGAAGAAGGAAGTTGTCATCAACACATTCCAAGAACTTCAGTGCTGGCAGTTCTCATCCAAAACACATTTTGATGCTGATGTTCAGCACATCACCCTGTTTGTGGGATATCCACACACCTAATGAGATTTAACATGTTTAGGAGTTTATTTAGGCTCTAGTTTCATGAAGCACTGCCTCGGGGGAAGAATGAGGATGGATCTTTAGGGGATAATTTCTCTTGGCTAAACATACGTAAGATCAAAAATAGTCAGTACTATTTGCACACCATTTCAGGCTTTGAGTGGACAGCAGTTCAACGAGTAAATGGTGTGAGTTGGGTGACAGCTCCTCAACTGAAGCATCTTTAATGAAATCACCCAAATCATCATGTTTCCGGGGGACATTGAAATGGAGGAAAGGTAGTTTTGCTTGCTACAGTTAGGAGAGTTGACTGCCTTTGTTACCCACAACCTTTTTAAAGGAAAAAAAAAAGGGAGCACACAATCAGTATGTGCTAAAATTACTGTTGGGGTTATAAGGTAAAAAGAAAGGAAAAAGCAAAGCATTCCTGTGTGGCTGTTTTGGTAGTTTCTACTACCACTGTCAATGGAAAATTTGCAAGTATTAATGGTTTTAGTTTTGCAACACTGGTGCTGGGGAGGAGGAGAATTCTTGGCTTTACCATGTCACATCTAAGAAATACAGGCCCTGATTCCTGAAAGCTTTAAGCCCTATTCAAAGCCATTCCAACACTGAAGCAAACTTAACTGTCCTCAAAGGGGGTGTTTTCTGGAATCGCTTAAATGAAAATAAGGAATCAATACGCTTTATTGCTCTGTGTTGCTAATGCCATTGGTTGACTTAAACAGGCTACAAAATAAACCGTTGATTCTGCTTGAGTAGTGCTGTTGTGATATGTAGCCTGCGATGGGTGGGAGCTCTTGGGAAGGCATTGCCTAACCCCACAGAGACTTCACAGGGCTTGCCGGGTCTGACATCTTCTGACTAGGTTCCAGAACTTACGATATTCTCTGCTTCATTTTGGTGCCAGGCAGGACAGCCTGTGGTGTTTAAGTCTGCTACTTAGAGACAAAATTTGGTGTCAATATCTGATAGGAGATGATTCAGGGTTTTTTCCTTCTGGACTCACACCTGCCTGGCTTGAGCTTGGAGCCTTTGGTACCTTGTTACTCTGTGAAAGCTTCTGTAATTGACAGCTGTGCTAGACTTGCTTAGCAGAGCACTGCATTTTTGGGGGAGTGTCAGTAGGACTGAGCATCACACTTGGATTCAAGGGCGTGGGGCACTTTTCACTTCCCTCTTTTCTTCTTTTCCTGGGTGCTGACGGGCTGGGGAGGAGGGAGTCATGCTTTGTCCCGTCCATGCTGAGGCTCTGCACTTGCCCACATCAGCAGCGGGGCCTGGGGAGAAAGAGAAGACCAGGCAGGAGCAGCAGAGGGAGGGAGCCACCTCCTCACCTGCCTGCAACAGGAACCACAGCCAAGGCATGGCCTTGCCACTAATTACTGTAATTAATACCCATGTAACAGGAACTCTTTACAACCCTATGCACTGATTGCAATGCTCGGTGCTGGGTTTGAAGCCACAGGACTCAATGTCACCAAAGTCAAACAAAATGTTGCTATTAATTAACTTTTTTGCCTTTTGGCCTGTTTTTTCCTGCACAGTTTTTGTTTACATGATGATACTTGCTGTTTTCCTCACTGCTGCCTATTTCTTTCTCTCTTTAATGTTTATTGACCAAATTTAATTCCCCATCCTCTCCACAGTCACTTTGCCACCATTTTAATTTGTCCCCAGCTTTGTGGGTGCGCTGCATGAGAGGAAGCGGGATTCTTTGATACGCTGAGTTGGATTCTAAAGTTTTCACAAACACCAATATCTCCCATGGCAACAACCCCTGCATGGTACAGCACCCAGCACAAACCTTGCTCTTGCAGAAACAGATGAAGCTCTGCAGTATCAGCTGCTTTCTAAGAAGATGTGTAATTGTAGATGAGATATGAAATGGGCCCTGGGCAGGGTGGGGGGAGCCCCAGGGGTGTGCTGGATACAACAAAATTAACCTCCAAAATTTATTGGATGTGACCTGGAACTCTGAAAAAATAGGAGGTTGCAGTTTTTGCTAGGACAGCAGTTGGTAAAAGAGTCTCCTGTAGAAAGTCCCCCCTGCTCTGACACCCTTCTGGGTCCCACCAGCCAGCGGTCACCCTTCCCTCCCGAAACACAGGCCAGAGGGTTTCAGACCTGGACACTTGCTGCCTGAAATGTTGATGCATTAAACAGAACAGTTGTCCAAAGGAGGGACAGCTCAGGACATGCCACCGTGGGAGCTGGCTGGGCTCACCCAGCTGCAGCCTGGCTCTCTGGCCTTGGCTTGCCTCCTGGCTGCCCAGGGTCGGAAATTCAACCACGCCACACTGTTTTCACAGAATTGTTATGGTTGGAAAGGACCTTTGAGATCACCAAGTCCAACCGTACACACACCAAAACCCCCTAGAACTTCGTCCACTAGAGCATGCCCTGAAGTGCCCTAATTATATTTCATTGCATAAGATTTCTAAAGAGACCTTGCAAAATCCTCCTGATCCTCAAGCCACAGGAAGAAAAATAAATCAATTTTATTCTTCCCCCTCACCACTTCCTTTGGATAAACGGTGGTGTTCCCTCAAAGTCTGCTTTCCTGTACCTCCAGGGCCAGAACTGACCAAGCCAGCTCATATTTCAATGTTTCAGAGAAAAACTCATAGTAGTCCTACTCCCCCCCCCCCCCCCTCCCTTTTTTTTTTTTTTTTTTTTAAGAATATCCAAAATAGTTTATTCCTGATATTTTATTCTGAACAAGGACCTACACAGATGCTTGCTGAGAGATTCCTGAAAGGGGCAGCTTTTCTGCATGACAGTGTAGGACACATCAAGTGTCTTCTAAGGCCTCGCAAACCTGCCTTTGCATACGTGGCTTCAGGCAGGTTGTTGGTTTTGTTTTTCTAATGCAGGGTTAAAAGAGACAGGTCATGCTTGTGTTAGCCACTGCTGCAATCATGAGGACAGGGGCTCTTTGCCCTGGGAGATGCCAGTGAGTTCAGGACTGCAGCTGTGGCTCCTTGCAGCAGCAGTGGTGCCACTCCAGCAGATCTTAGCTCCCCTCAACACCTTGTGGGCTTTTTCCCCAGCATAGCCCCATGCCTTGGGTCACGCAGAGCGCTGTGGGGATGGGGAATGCTGATCCCCACCACAGTGTGGCAAACGGAGTTAGTTACAGGAGGAGGAGGAGGTCCGCAGGGACATGCTAGGGATGGGGAGGCTGCATGGGTGCCGGGGGTCTAGTTGTGGTGCAGAAGGTTTGCAATTTGTGGGGCAGGGATTGCAACAGGTCCCCGAGGGGTCCGTGGTTTGGGACAGGAGGGGATGTCTCCAGGCACACTGACATTTTGGAGTTGTGGCTCATGTGATTCGAAAAAGTGTTTCCCTAAGACTATGCAAAGCGTAAAAACCATAGAAAGGATGAATTTAGCTGTTACTCTGCTTCCCTCTCTAATAATAGTATTTTTTAAAGGAGCTTCCTGAAGAAAATAAGCCCAAATAACATTTTTCTATTGTTGTTTTCTTCCTCTGCGCTACTTCAGTATGTTGGCATTCCCCACACATTCCTCTCATTGACTCAGACCCCTGGGAGAGGCAGCCCGAGAGGGACAGGACGGGGCAAGCAGCTTGGCAGCACTGAGGTCCCTGCTGCTGTGCCACCCACAGCCAGCAGAGGTGAAGGCCAGGGCCACCATGCAGCTCAGTGCCATTCCCACTCTCCTCCACTGCACGCTCCAGAAAGGGGTGTAGGGGAGAAGCCTTGTTCAGAAGTTGTTTTCCTTGTAGCTGCTCTTCCCTTTTCCCCTTTCAGAGTTATGAAATCAAGGGCATGAACTCTTCCAGAACGGACCTAAGACCTTTTGGCAGGAGTATCTGCATGTCCTTGGCATAGGGAGTGACGGGGAAGAAGGGCTGAAAATGCCTGTCAAGAAAGAAGGAGAGAACAGTAAAGGGAGGAAAATCAGCTTCTCTTCTTCTCATAGGAAGTTCCATTTGACTATGAAGAGAAACTTCTTTATGGTGAGGATGACAGAGCACTGGAACAGGCTGCCCAGGGAGGTTGTAGAGTCCCCTTCTCTGGAGACCTTCAAGACCCGCCTGGATGCAGTCCTGAGTAATGTGCTCTGGGCAATCCTGCTTTAGCAGGGGAGTTGGACTAGATGATCTCTGGAGGTCCCTTCTAACTCTGACGATTCTGTGATTTCATGATTCAGCTGTTGCTGAGCTGCGAAAGCTGCTGCCTGTGGCTTCTCTAACATCACCTGCAACCTCCTGCCTCCCATCTTTGAGGCAGATCCTGCAAAACATACAGCTGGGAGTTGCATCTTGGGAATGTCTTTTATTTACCTCATTTTCTTCTTTTCCCCCTAAGTAATCCAAATGTATTTCCTCCTATCTGCCTGGGTAATCCAAATATTTCCCCCTCCACCCCAGGTAATCCTAAAATTAAGCAAAAAGAGGCTAAGAGGAACTATTACAACAGAGTGTCTGTGCAAAGCAGGTAGCAGGCTGTGCTGTCAAGGCTTCTCTCCCCATCCTCGCCACAACTTTCTCTGCCTGCGTGCTGGTCCTCATGAGCTGCTGTGCTGAGATAAAACAGCTTTCGTCACTCCTTGCTGAGGAAGGGCTTCCCCACAGCTCACACCTCCTTTTCTAACTCCAAGCACCAGGCCTGGATGCACGGCAGCTCCGTCCTCCCCTTTGGTCTGCCGTGTGGCGGCCCCTTTTGCAATTCAGAAGGAAACCAGAGAAAAAACGCTTGTCTGAATTTTTATATTGGCATTTGAAAGGCAAATAGCAATTCTCAGCAGACTGGACTGATTTTGTTAAGTTCTGAGCAGTTCCTGTGCAGTACATGAGGTAACTCAGTGGCAAGACAAAAATAATCCTGCTTTACTGAGAAATCTGGGAGGTTTACTTTTCAGTCCCTGTAGCTGCTCCGAGAAGCACCAACAAAACACTCCACTTTTCTGAATATGAATATACTGATTTGAAAACAAAGCCATAAACTATGAACTCACCCATCCTTAGACCTTGGTGTCTGGGACATGGCCACGGTATTTTGGAAAGAAGGTCACTCTGTTTCACAAAGTGGATTTTTCATTAGTCAAAGCTGACAAAAAGCCTCCGGCCTGATTCTTATCGTTCTCCTGGAGTTTCCAAGGGCATTTAGGGGATCATAAATAAAACAAAAGCCTTTAGGAAAGTTTGTTACAGAGGAAGTTTTTAAGCTGTGGTTGACCCCCAGAGGCATGAAAAGCACTGATAATTTTATGATGCCTGAGTTTACGGAGTTAAGTCTCTAGTAAAGTCTGTGCTAGTAAAAGATGAAAAGGCAGATCTTCATGCACACCAATGACACCGATTCCCTGCCACTGCACTGCTGGAACAAATTTAAGCCAGCACAGAAGTGTCAGGAAGGTTGTTCAGCAGGCAGTGCAGCCTGTGGGGGAGGTGGGTACCTCCAGAGCCCCACAGCGAGGGCTGCACCCCTCTCGGCGTACAACCCGGGTCACTCCACTTGCTGTTTGTAGCTCCTGATGCTGAGCCTGGGGATGGTGAGGCACTGGCACAGGCTGGCCTGATAAGCTGCAGATGCCCCATCCCTGGAAGTGTTCACGGCCAGGCTAGATGGGGCTAGTGGGAGGTGTCCCTGCCTGTGTTTAGATCTAGATGACCTTTAGAGGTTTCTTCCATCCCAAATCTTTCTATCCTTCTATGATTCTGTGACATCTTCAGCAGGAACTGGTGTGGGGACACATTGGCCCCAGCTTTGTGCACTTGGGATTTGAGATGGCTGGGCTGGGTCAGTGTTGAGCAGGGTGGGGGACAGATGCAGCCTGCCCAGGGACAGAGCCCGGGATGTTCCTCTGCACGTGGATTGCATTGCCTGGGTAAACACTGGAGCTGCTGGAACAGCAGCAAGGAAGGCACACTTGCTCTTTCCCGTTTGCATTGTTCACCACATACCTGGAAAGGCCAACTCTGGAGGGTGGGAGTGAGCCTGACTCATCAGCCAGGATACCCTCCTGATGACAACTCTGCATCTGGTGTAGATGCTCCCAAATGGCACACACAGGAGGGATCCTTGCACCAAGGCTGCCATGGAGAAGAATTGCTCTAGGCTCGCCCGCTGCCATATATTGCTTGGTGGTCTTCCCTGAAAAACGTGGGCTGTGAGGCTGGTTCTTTTGGGGCAGAAGGTGGCCTAGGACCACCAAATCTGCAACCTCCTCTCTGTGTGTTAACTAAGGCATTGCTGCAGAGAAAGTCTTGCCAGCACCTACAGCAGAGCTTTGGAGAGAAAATTGCTTTAGCTGGCTGTGGTCAGCTGTCAGAGGTGTCTGGCAGAGCAGCCTCTCTGGGAATTTCAGCCATCCTCAAATCCTGGGAGAACTGGGCTGGGAGGGGAGCACCACAAACCATGGTGCTTCTTAGGAAGTATGGGAGTTTGTAATGAAGCTCCTGGTGAACTTGGTTCTCCCTGATACGTGGATGCCCACAGTGTGCTGAACGAGCAGTTCCCGGCATCGCGGACAGCTGCGTTCAGCCTGCTGTGAAATCTGGCTCTCTTCAATGCAGAAATTGGAGCCAGGTGGAGCAGTGGTTCAGGCGAAGAACAATTATTTTTTCCTTTTAGGCTCATAGACTAAGCAGAAAATCATCATGTGCTGCAGATGTTTTTGCTTGCTCCTTCTCTGCAGATATATCTGCACACAAGGTCTGAGCTGTGGCTTCTCTGCCAAGAGTAGTCTGCAAACAGCATCTGCTGCCCTTCTCTACCAGAACTGAATGCCCTAAAGTAAACAAGCAAAAAATAGGGAAAGAGAAAAAAAGGCAGCTTGATCAGAGGGAATGTCAGCTGATAAAGTAACAAACCTATTTGCTAATGGAACTTTTACAACCCCTGAGAACCCCAGCCAAAAATTAAGCAATTCCCTTGCTTTACTTTGGTGCCAAGTGTCTTTCAGTCTACACCATCTATACTAGCTCACATGCAACTCTCTTGCTACTGCTTTGTTGACAGAAGAAATTTAAAGCCCAACTAACCTGGTGTCTTAAATTTTGATTACTGTGGCTTTTACTGGTGTGGCCGGCAGAAAGCACAAGCCTAAATAGCTTTTTGTTCTTTACTTCTCTTTATTTGGATGTTTTAAGATTATTTCTTTGTGCAACCAGTGACACTGATGATGGTCACCTTTATTTCAGCTGAAATATGTGTGTCTTAAAACCTGTTGGAGACCCTTCAGACAGACTGAGTCGCATCTTCTCTTGGGTCCGCTGTGTGCCACTCGCCATGACCTGTCCCTGCTCCAGTGGGAGCTGATGTGAGTCAAGGCTTCTCTGGTCAGGAGTAACCAGCCTTATGTGGTCAGCAGGGATGGATTTGTAACCATGTGCCTTTGGTCCTCAGCGTGTAACAGAGCTAAAACTTCTCACTGTAGCTGATGTGAGGGCTGGCATGACCTGCTGCATCCCACGGGTGACTATTTCAGATGTCTTTGGCCCTTTTATATGGTGTCGGGCACAGCTTTGCCAGCACTTGTGCATATATTATGTTCATAAACATCACGGAGAAACAAAAAAAACAGGTAGGGTATGTGCAAAAGGATATACCAGCACTTCCTAATGCTAATGCTGCTTCAGGCCTCTTGAGAGTCTTCAGTGATGTGCAATAAATTTCTTTTATGTGGCTTTGTGAGCAGTTGTGAATTTAACATTGTTTTCAAGGAGCAAGAAGTGTCTCTATAATCATGGTTGAGGAGATGGAATAAAAACCTTTCCAGCCAGCAAGCATAAAGATGTCTGGCCTTTAGCTTTTGAGTCTTCCTGATAATGTTTGAAATCCAGTTAAACCTCGTACGCAGGAGAAAACTAGCACAAATAATGACAGAGAGATTGATGCTAATGCTAGGGAAGGGAGAGAGCCTCTGTCTCGTCAAACACATTTAGTTACCCTTCCTTCTGTAATAACCAAAGGAATGTTCTAAAAATGTTAGATTATTAGAGGTGAGCTCATTTTGCTATTTGTTATTTGTGATACTCCGCTCCAGCATAATGAACGTAAGTGATGAGCTACTGTTTCTGCCAGATCTCATGGGTCTACCCCCCCGAAGCATTGGAAACAAATTGCTCTTCATTTGTAAATTGGAATTGGAAGAGGTCGATGGGTAGAAAGCTGTTAATAGGTCAGAAAGAATGAGCTGAGGTCTAGAAAGCCACGTAGAGCTGAGGTCCAGAATTTAAGTGGAAAGCCTGGATCCCCTTCTCTTCCAAGTCATCCCCCACAAAGGGATGAGTGAAGTCAGGTCACTGGGGTGTCATCAGGAGATGCTCCTGCACAGATCTTGAGTCTCAGATTTACATCTCTCTGAAACATGCATGCCCCAGGACTGGCCTAATATTCCAGGAAGAAAAGAGCTCAAGGACTGGAATTTCAGTTGTAGAGAAACTACAGGATTTTGCAGGTGGCTACAATATGTTTTGAGGTGATTTAGGAACTGATTAGGCTTTCTTGTGTGGAGATATCTGTTGTGCAAGAAGGTAAGTGTTTAGCTAGTAATTTTGTTTATTTCTAATTTGAAAGACAAAAATTCCCCTACAAGAAAACGAACCATGCTGGGATTCGAGATACTGCTGTCACTGGCAGGGGATGGATGCGAGCTCCTTCCTACATCCTGCAGTGGGACTGCCCGAGGAGGGATGTATGCTCAGGAGAAGCTAGTGAGCATTTCAGACTAGCAGGCATCATCAGGTCAACTAATGAACCAGGCTTGACTCTAATATTGGCGGAGACATCCACTACTGCTGTGACACCTCATCAGCAGGGGGAAATCCCACCTCAGCTGTTGGTAGCGTGCTCCAGTCATTGCCTGCCTTTGCGTTGCTCCCTTTTGAACATTGGGCCACCAACTTTTCTACCAGGGACTGAAGAGGCCCTTGGGACCTGTTTTACCCTTGGATATGGGTGGCTGGCCAAAAATGTGGGATCTAGCCATGCTCTAGTGAGGAGAGATTGCCAAAGGAGTGAAGTATTTTTGGTTCAGCCTGGGTTTGTTTACAGATATGTCACAAGGCTTGTTCCTCTCTCCATTGCCATGACCGGCTACTTGTGCAAGCCTTGTGCAACCCTTGTTGGGATCTCCCTGCACATGCTTTTCCTGCCTGCATTGCTCCAACATCAGCTCTCCTCCTAACATGCAATTCAGTGTTCTTGCTTTAAATTTGTCCCTCTATCTGATTCCTACTGAAGTTGTTTGGAATCTCTACTCTTTCCTCCCTTAATATTTCATTCATGATTTTTCTTCCCCGGATGAAATTTAGATTTAAGCACTCTCTGTACCACACTATGCTGGGTCTCAGGCATGTAAACCTTCTGCCAAAGCAATTAAGTACTGAACATGGTCCTTGGGCAGTATGAGGGTAAAATATCTCCCAGCACAAGGACTCCAAGGTCCTCAACGCTGTACTTGGCTTTTCTGTGGCAATTCCAATCTGAAACTGCGGTGTGTTTTTCTGACACAGTTAGTCAACCTTACCCTTATTCTGTCATTAAAACATTCCCAATGACATGGTCAGAACATCAGAAAGATTCCAGAGCTGTCCTGTGTTTGTGCATGGCCTGGGTGTCACTGCTCCTCATCTGAGATGGCTCCTGCCTCCAGCTGCCATGGAGGTGGCACGACGCAGGCCCAGGGTGGCCTAGTGTAGAGCAGGAGCCATAATAATTTGTCTGCAAAGGAGGTGCAGCTTTTGTTTCAGAGCCACCAGCACCCTGGGGACAGGCTGTGACCAACAAACTGCTTTTACATTGGGTGTACGAGGGGACGTTTTGGTTGTGCTGCCTGCAGAGCTGCCCACTGCTAGCTGACACCCAACAGGCAACACACCCCTCTGCTCCCTTGCTACACAGAGCTCTGCCAGTGCAGTTCTACATCTCTTTTAAACCAGATTTTACCTCACATGTTAATCCCTTCCCTATCTGAAGCCAAGTTCTCCAGCATTGGCTTTTCTGCTCCCTGACAGCTCGTAGGTCAGTCTCTTCAGCCAAGTGACAGGTGATAAGACAAGAGGAAATGTCCTCAAGTTGCACCAAGGGAGGATTAGGATGGGTATAAGGAAAAATTTCTTCACTGAAAGGGTTGTCAGGCTTTGGAACAGGCTGCCCAGGGGAGTGCTTGAGCCACCATCCATGGAAGTATTTATAAGATGCGTAGGTGTAGTGGCGAGAGACATGGTTTGGTGGTAACGTGGCAGTGCTAGATTAACAGTGGGACTTGATGATCTTAAAGGTCTCTTCCAACCAAAATAACTCTATGATTCTGTGGCCCCTGCGGGTACAGGGCCAGAGCTGAGCAGCAAGAGTGCAGTCCTGATGAGCCACAGGTATATGCTTTCTCCCATACCTCCCGTACAACTCAAGGATTTAGGTAAAATGAAGAAAGTGTGACAAAACACCTGGCTGCATCCCACACACAGTGCTCCATCTGCTGTGGATCCCAGAAGCACATTCCTGCATCGAGGACTGCACTGGCTTCTGTCTTGGTCCCTTCCATTTGCTCTCAGGATGATGAGGCGCCTCATTAAGGATTTGCCTGTGGTTTTAGAAAGTCCCCCCCAAACATGGGGGACATGTTTGCTCTCTCTAGCTCCTTCATGCAAGGTCTCTCAGCATGTGTGGTGGGATTGAAATAGTTTGTCCCACTTGCACAGCAGGCTGCAGGCACCCTGGGAGGGGAGGCTAAGTGGACTCCTGGTGTGGTACCCAACCCTGCGGCCGCACAGAGTGAGTACCCAGGAACAGGAAACTTGCTCCTCTCATCACTAATGTTCCCGGGTGGGCCAGCACTGAAGGAGCTTGGCAGCACTGAGGGTGCAAAACCTGGAAAGGGATGGAGGAACATCCCTGGCCTGTCCCTGCCCAGGAACCAGGAGGGTGAGGGCCAGTTTCCAGGAGCTCCTGGGAAGTCAGGGCTGAAGCCGCAGGCAGCAGGACCCCTGACTCTGGAATGCAGGCAGGCTGAGCAAAGCTCTGCAAGGAGCCGGTGGGGTGCTTAGCCCCAGGGGCCCCTGTCTTGCCAGTGCTTACCCGTGTATTTATTGCTTCTCCCTTCATGTGTGCACTAACCCTCTGCCATGTCATGGCTCTGGTTTCTGGGGATAGATCTGAGCGCATAGAAATGACTAAATAATGCTATAGTACAGGTATGGCTCCTACTCCTTTGGTATCCGCTCTGGGGAGTAATTGGTGAGTGCTTCCTCCAGTTTGTTTTGGTGCTTTAATCTAATGTGAAGTGTCATTCTTTGTGCCCATGTTGTGTACCCCTCCGAGGAGAAACTCACCAAGTTAGCATGAAGACAGCTGCACCGCATTTGAAATGTCATTGTGCTAACCGGGCACCCCATGTAGACTGGAAGGCTTGGAGCTTATGTGGGCCAGTCCTTGGGCTATTTTTAAATATTGAGGTCAGCATCCCATTACACTGGTGCACTAGCATCCATAAATCTCTGTGGGTGACTGCCCTTGTTTCCAAGTGAGGTGCCTGGCTCCTAGGGACACCGAGCAGCCAAGGAGGGCTGGAGACATGGTTGGGGAAGGTAGATTTTTGACACTTTCCCCACAGTGATAATTTTGCACTCACAGCCCTGCAGACACAGGCCTCTCTGCACACCGTGTGTGTGCACTTGGCTCCCAACGGGAACACTCAGTCCGGGGCCTATAAATATCTCTCCATTCCTGCAAGAGAATTAACTTTGCAGGTGTCCACAGTAATGGTGCAGCTCTGCTGTGTGCAGTTATTGTCCAGGGAATTTAGTGGGAATAGAAAGTGTTCAGGACCTGACGTGAGTGGACCCCAAGTGCTGGCATTGTTATTTCTTCCTCTCTTTTTACTGTCCTGCAGCCTTACTGTATGCTGCAGTCAGCCAAACACCAGAAAGGCTGCACAACTGGTAGCTGCTACATTCTGCTTTTATCACTTCCTACAGAGCATGCTGTTTTCAGTCATTCTTTTCGGCTGCCTCCCCATCAAAGGACCCCCCTTGATTTTAATGATTTATCTGCATGTGCTCCTCACTCCCAGCTTGTTCTCAAACCTCACCTCAGTCTGTTACCCCAGTCACCTTTACTTCATTTTGCAGATTCTGCTGACATCTAAACATTTCTAGCAGGTAACCAAAAGTGAGGGAGAAGCCAAGACACACACAGAGCAGTGGGGGTTGCTGCTCAGTGTGGATGTCACTGCTGGTCTAAGCAAGAGGCAGTAGGCTCTGCAGTACCTTGGGGATGCTCTGATGGGGACTGTGCCCAGGCTCAAGTGTCTTCAGTGCACCTGCTTGGCCTCAAACCCTCCTCTTCTCTGTCCCTTTTCTGTTCCCTGCAGGAACACAGATCCTCCCCTCCTTGCTCACAACCGCTGGGCTCTGGTGGTGGTCTGTCCCGGCGGACGCTCCAAGTCCCTCAATGCTCGAGCTCTTTGCCCACTCGTTGTGCTGTGAGCCCACTGCCAGGATCACCCAGTGTCTCTACCTTCCTGACAATATAACTCTTTTAAATCATAGCATGATTTTCCCTTGCGGGCCTTTAAAGACCACATGCAACACTCCATGTTAGGCACCAGCACGAGTGACCAAAGAGCTGAGGGACCTTCTATTATTTGTAATTAATGTTTAAATCAAGAACTACAATTACATGCATATGATTTCACCTACATGTAATAGAGCAATCAAGAGGGTAACCTCAGGGACAGCAAAGCTTTTTTCACCTAGACTAGGATTTCGGCCCTAGCAAAGGTCTCCATCTTTCAAGAGAAGAAGAAAACTCCATATATCACTTGCTAAAAGAAAGGCCCAGTAACTGAAGTAGAGGGGGACATACGGGGTGGCAAGGGGGAATTAGAAGACATTTATTCAGGGGAGCAGGGAAGAGACCCGCAGGGCGAAAGAGGAGGCTCAAAGGCCAGCACCCCACACTCGTGGAAGTGGCGGCTTCTTGACAGTCACACCAAGTGCGCTGGGAAGATCAGCTTCCTCCTAACCTAAATCCAGTGCATGATTATTAACAAGGTGACAAGCGCAGGACCCAGAATGACATCAAATCCACCAAGTCTTTGCTACAGAGGCAGACTTATAGCTGTGGGTTTTGCTCTCTGAACTCTTAGTGTTTTCTCCAGGGAAAATGACAGAAAACAGGCTTGGAGAGTTTATCTAAGAGGCAGAGGTGTCAAACAGCTTGGTAGGGACAACGTTTAAATTTAACAAATGAAATGGATGGATGAAGTGGAGGTGCAGCCCTACACAGCTGCATGATGCCAGCTGCCTTGCCATGTGGCGCTGGGAGGATGAGGAAGGGAGGAGTGAAGAGCAGGGCTGGCCCCCGCCACAGGCAGCAACTCGCTCCTTTGCAGGAACATCCCATCTGCGCCGTCACTGCCCGCAGGGAGCAGGAGGCCCAAAGAGCATTGCCTGGCTGTAGGAAAACCCCTAGAAACCCGTGACCAAAGAGATGCCTGGAGCCAGCATCCCCAGATGACCTCCTGCTACAAATTCCCTGGGGCTCTGGCTATTTATAAATGCCCGGATAAGGCTAGAGTTCAAGAATGCACTAACGTTTATAACTACAGAGCCAAGTCGTCCTCTCTGACACCTTCACCATGCCAGGGAATTCATAGGGGGTATTTGCTGTATGAGGATGGTCAAAATTGGCCCCCAAAATAATTTGGTGCGACACTATGCTGAAGAATACATTTAAACCATGAAATCTCTTTTGAGCTAGTACTGCGGTAGAGCTGGGCTGCTGAAGCAAGTTGAATGTGTTTCTTCTCCAGGGGAAAAGTGCTGCAGGATTGAAGGTCAATATAATGCAATGCAGAAACCTAAAATGATGGTGGTCTGTCGCGACGGCTCCTGCATGCCCAGGATCACAAGCTGCAGCTCTAACTCCTGCCCTCCTCTTCATTTGCTATTAACACTGCAAACAAAGTGCCAGCTGCAGCACACGCCAGCCTGATTGCTGTATACCACCACCTCCATTGAGTTTGCTTCTACAGAAGAGTTACAGTGATAAATTACGTAAAAAAAAAATAATGTATCTGCCACCTAGTGGCAAAGGAATTTCTTTCAGGGAGATGCTAATGTGGGCACATCTTGCTGTGCTAATGGTAGTTTTCCAAAGCTAGTTTCACTCAACAAACTCTCATCTACGTGCTGTTTGGAGCATACAAATTTTGAGAATTTGGGGTATGTCTCAATGTATTTACAGCATGTAGGTATTCACAAAACTAAGTGACTATTTGAATGATTTTCTTAATTATGGAAAAGGTCCTAAAGATGCTCCTACAAGCCCAGACTAGCATTTCATGGGATATAAAACTAATTAAAAGTGTTCTTCAGAATGTCCCCTAAGATGTACCTCCCACCCTGCAAGTTCTCTTTGAATTTAAGTCCTAATCAGTAGGAAAAAATTACTGTTCGTGGCTCATATCTGTAGGAAAAAATACAAATCAAGCAATTTTTAACTAAATCTTCCTTTAATAGCTGAAGTGTGCTTCCCCTGGATGTTTCTTCCTGTCCCCTGGGCTGTCACACCAACCTTCTCTACATCTGCAGCATGAGGAGGAGCAGCACAGGCCACCTGCCCAGGCTGCAGCTTGCCAAGGTGGGGGACCCTTCAGCAAGCTGTAGGTCTGAGGGTGAAAGGACCAGAGAACCCTGTGCAATGCAGCATCAGAAAGGTACAGGGGGCTTTCTGTCTTGGGAAGAATGTTTCTGCCCCCATATATCATATTGGTGGGGTGGAGAGGGAGTTACTGCAGCCAGTCCTGGTGGCCACCTTGGCCAAGGCCAGTGAAAACCTGGGGGCAAGAACAAGCTAAAAATGTTAAAGAGTTGGACAACAGGTCTTAAAATGAGAAATTTCAGAATTTTAAGATTGAAAAGTGACTTGCTTATGAGGTAGGAGAAGTTCATAGCTGTTACTGAGTTACCACAAAGTCAGCTTCTGAAGGCTTTTGTCATCTGGCACAGAAAAAAAAAAAAAGATGCTGCCAGACAATCTGATGTTAGTAACGAGGCATGACATGTAATTACAAGGAAATTACCAATTGGAGCAATATACAATGAGAGGTGCTGGAGTTTTTTTCCTGAAGTTTTCAAATAAAGACTAAATGCGTTCCTGGAAGTTAGACTTTGGGCAATTTATTTGTGGTATAAGATAACACAGTAGGAGATAAATCCAGATGACCTGACAGTGCCTTCTAGTCTTGAAATCTGGGAATTAAGTCACGTCTTTCAATAAAGACTTGCTGCTCAGGAGTGTAATTTGGTATTAGGAGCTTAATTTAGGAACAAAGTGTGAAGAGGATGTGTTAAAGGATGAGCAATAGGGACTAAACAGTCATAGCCAGCCCTATGATCGCTGCGGGACTCGAGATATTCTGCAAGTCTGAAGTCATGGGTAGATGGGAGGTGTTGAAATGCAGTTTCTCCTCTGCACGCTTAGACAGCTTCTGTAGAAATAGTTACAAAGTGAAAAGACTATCTCAAAGGGGTTTCAATTTTATTATTCAGTAGGTTGCTTCGTAGGAAGGTGGTTTTCTCCAGGGATCTGTAGCATCCCCAGTCCCCGTCCCTGTTGTCTGCTCTCACAGCGGGGTCCCTTGCAGCCTCCTGGTTGAAGTATGGCTTATTTCCTGGTGTCCTCAACCAACATCAGCAGAATCAGGCTACCTGTGCACAGGAAGCCTTTTAATTTATAAAGGTGGCTTAAAAGAAAGATGGAGAGAGACTTTTTACCAAGGCCTGTAGTGACAGGACAAGGGGTTGTAAACTGCAAGAGGGTAAATTTATATTGGATATGAGGAAGAAAAAAAAAAATATGAGTGGTGGGACACTGGAACAGGTTGCACAAAGAAGCTGTGGATGCCCCATCCCTGGAAGCATTCAAGGCCAGTCTGGATGGGGCTTTGAGCAACCCAATCTAGTGGGAGGTGTCCCTGCCCATGGCAGGGAGGGTGGAACTTGGTGATTTTTAAGGTTGCTTCCAACTCTAACCATTCTATGATTCTCTATGATTCTATGAAGCCCGAACCAGATGGTGCTCCCTGGAGAAATGGCTTGCCCTGGTGGTTCAAAAATGTGAGCATCGGGTATATTTCTGTTGCATGCCTTTCTGCAGGGAAAACTAACCCTGCTTCCCACAGGGGTGCCTGCCCAAGTGCTGAGGTCAGGGCAGCAAATACAGTCCCCCTGCAAGGCTGTCCCTTGGTGTCACCCCTGTCCCACTGATCCTGCTGGTCCTGTGCTCGGGGTGCGCAAGGGCTGCAGTTATGTGAAGTCCCACCTTAGATTTTTCATTAATATTAACTTGGAGAAATTATATTGACAATTCTCCCCCCTCTTCCAACATGAGAAACATTTTCTTGTTAATTTGGAGCTAGTGATTCCTACAGCACTTCAGTCATCCCTTCCTCTGCTGGTAAGTGCTCTGCCACTGTCCCAATATCTTCTAAGGAAAAACTCTGTGTCCTTCAACAGTGCCTCTTCCCTTCCAGGCCAGGCAGCCCCTGCAAGAATCAAACCAAGGAGACAAAAGGCACAGCTCGGGGGCTATTTTTTGAGGGGGTGGCTCCTCCCCTTGTGCTGCTCATTATCAAGGCTTTCTTCCTAGAATGATCCTACAGCTCAAATGGAAGTGGTGGGATTGAGAAGGGCCCTCATTGAAATGTGACTGATCATAAGGGGTGTTTCTCTGCCTTTAAAATCCATGAGATTGTACAAACAGCTCTAACCATCCTGAACCACGCTACCTCCAGCTATGCCTTTGGAACCCAGCAAGTGACCCCAGGCAAGTATGCCCACAGCCGTCTTGGCATTTTCCTGTTGGTATACACCCCACTTTTTTTCCCCCACCAAACCCCTTGAAACTGAGGCTCACGCAGATCTGCTTGGAGTGTTGTCTTTTATTTCTGAAGAGGCCTGAGGAGCTGCTGGCACACAGTTAGCAGGACAAACCTAAAGTTGACGGGGACGTGGCACCATGCCTGGGCGCTGCTCCTTGCTGTGGCTCAGGGGCTCGGGAGACAGGAGTGGTGCTTGTGTTCTGTTTTGATCTTGAGGACATTATTGCATCCCAGTGAGTAGGTCACCTCATCCTCCCTCACCCCTGGAGGCAGGCTGATTTCTTTCTGGATGTTTTTGTAGTTATATACCTTCCCTCTTGTGGTGGTGTGCTCCTCCTCATGCTCTGCTAACACCTTCACCTTCCTGTCTCTCACCGTTACAGTGACTTCCTCGGGGACAAAACCTTCCACATCCACCAAAGCCAAAAGTTTGTCATCATGGGAAGAGTCCAACACTCTGTTAAGTCTTCTTTGAATGCTGGAATAAAAATAAGCAGACAGCCTTTCAGTCCAATGCACAAAGGAACAGGCAGACCACCTTAAGGACAAGAGAAATAAATAAGAAACTATTGGTTCCATCTTGATGCTAATGCACAGCACCTGGGGTGGTGTCTGCACCATCAGAAGGAGCTCCCACCTGCATGCCACAGCAGCCAGGAGTATTTCAGTGTCCCCTCTTGGGATAAGGCAACAGTGGAGCTGAAAAGCCCTTCCACCTGAATACAGAGAAGCCAGTGCTCCTCTTTCATGTGTACTACCCATGAAGCTATCTGTGTCCATTTTATGCCCTGTCCTACATTTTAAATGGATAGTTACAACAGATCACATTTTTCAGTTAGGAATTTTCTTTAAAGCAACCAGTGTATAGGAGGCACATCTGGCAAAAAAATAAGCCCCAAAATGCTCCTTCAGGGCTGGGCTGGAAGCTCACTGAGCCATTGAAATGATTTCTAATACTGTCAAACAGCAACTCCGCTCAAACAGACGGCTGGCTTTTATTCAAAACCATTTGTAAAGTAGACAATGGAAGGGTCATCTCAGTTATAATAGCTGAATTGGACAAAAGGCACCAAATTAAAAAGATAATGGGTATGATGGAAGAGGAAACAGGGCAAGCAATGAGGAAATAGGCGTGACCACTAAGGTGAGAAATCCCTACGAACAAGTGGTTCATTAGGGAGGTACACCCATATCAGCAATGTTACTTAAAGGCTGCAATGATTCAGCCTGGTGTGGTTATTTTGGGATGTACTTTTTGTGGTGTGGGAGAGCTAGTTCCTTCACCTACACCTTTGGTCTTCTTTATATTGCTGGTTGGAGGAGAATAATGTCCTGGGAAGGGTTGGTCCTTCCCAGTACTTTTTTGTGGGAAGGGTATGGATGAGTTCCCTGGTGTGATGGGCGGAAACCCCACTGCCATCTGAAACCACATCACAGCAATATGGACGTATGTTCCAACCAGCAAGTTGCCCTGAGGATTCTAGGGCCTGGAGGCCTGGTACTCAGAGAGACTGCCCTGGTATCCCACATCTCTGGGAAGATGCAGGCACCAGTCCTGTAACACCTGGGATCTGAAATCTGTTGCTTGACAGCCCTGCATGAACTGCAGCTAACGAGTAAGTTTAAAGTTATCTCCCAGCAGCTTTATAGTTTTCCTGAAGTCAGTGCAAAATTAACCTGTGGTCAGGATTTTTGTTCCTTTTCCCCCTAACTTTATTGCACCCAGGAGACACACGTGGCAGTCTGCGGGATGATACTTACTGCTCAATGGGTAACAAAATACAGACTAGCAGATGAGGTATTAGCAAGCAGCACTGAAGAAAGGGACCTGGGGGTGCTGATGGACAAGAGGCTGGATGTCAGCAGGCAATGTGCACTTGCATCCCAAAAGGCCAACCACATCCTGGGCTGCATCAAGAGATTTGTTGCCAGCAGATCCAGAGAGGTGATTGTGCCACTTTGCTCTGCCCTGGTGAGACCCCATCTGGAGTCCTGTGTGCAGGGCTGGAGCCCTCAATATGGGAAGGATGTGGTTGAGTCTCCTTCCCTGGAGATATTCAAGGTGAGGCTCGATGAGGCCCTGGGCAACCTGCTGTAGTTGGGGGTGTCCCTGCGACTGCAGGGAGGTCAGACTAGATGACCTTTGGAGGTTCCTTCTGGCCTGGATGATTCTATGATTTTATGAAAAATGTCCCATTTTTAATTGCCAAGATGGCCATCTCATCATCTGCAGGCACAACACAAGAGGGCTGAGACAGAAGCTTGAGTCTGGGGAGGAAGTACCAATGCTGCAGATTCAGCAAGAGACTCTCACTGCTGCTGATGACCAAGGAACTTTTCAGCCCTTCTGGTTTCTCAATGTTTGGTTGTGCCTTAATGCAAATGGTGTGGTTTTATCATTGAAAAATTCCCTTCCTGTAGGGTTCCTTTGGGTTTTTACTAGAGTCAATCTTGAACTCATTAAAAAAATAAAATCATCACACCAGTGGTCAAAATGGAGATGTAGAAATCCTGGTGCTTATTTCTACTACTGTACAAGCTGGGAAAATACGGACACAGGTCTGTGGTGTGTCAGTGCCACATCCCACTGTGTACAGGTGCATTTTGGTTACTGATTAAGGTAATTTTGTGTTTAAAAGACTTGAACTGAATTTACATTGAAGATGGACTTTTTTGAACAGCTTTAGATCTAGTTGTGTACTTTAGATGCAGTTTGTGAGATGATTAATATTACAATACCATAGCTCAACCCCTTTCCAGCACAGGAGCTGCCTCCATGGCTTGTCTTGGGCTGCCTGGCTGACCAAGCCACCACGCCTTCCTATTCCCCTTTCAACTAATTTCTCCGAAAATAGCTACTTCTCTCCAACCCTGCTTATCTGTTTCCACCTCTGCTCCTGGCACCGATACCGAACCTCCCTTCATCCTCCCTTGAAGGATGCTGATGCCTGTAGAAAGCAGGCCAATATCTGCTACCTGCTCAGTTCTCGCTCCAGGTCCAGCCCTGCGGTGAGAGCCCTTCTCTCCAAGGGGCAGAGGTCGGGCCAATCCAAGCAGCAGGTAGTGCATGGGCAGGACAGGGGTAGCTCTTCGCGGAGCTGCTGCAGTTGGTGATGCAGGCTCCTCATCTGCCTCCGCATATCTCTTTCCACCTGCCTCAAATTCAGCTCTGTGATTTCCAGAAGGTGTTTGTCCAGCGACGACATCGTGCTGCAAAGCACATGAGGGCACGAATGTAGCCGTGACAGCCTGCACTCGTGAGGGGGGAAAAAATTGCCGTGAGAGTTTGGTCTGGAGGTGAGTGTGTGAGCGGAGCTGTGGGCGCTCTTGCAGGCTTCCAGCGGGCACCTTATGATGTCACGGGCCCACTGACACCTCACAGCACCGCAGTTGCCGTGGGAAGCACAGCCTGGGTCTGTCCACAGTTGCACCCCATTGCTGCAGCTCACACATGCAGACTTGGGGGGCTCCTGGGGGGAGAACGTGACGGGGACCTTGGTGCATGGTGGGGGTACATGTGCAGTGGCCAGGCAGTGGAAGCATGGGGCATTAGGAGCTCGACTTGGCTGCAGTTTCATGCACAACGTTGCTTCAGCACAGCCACCAACACCATCCCCCTCTCTCCTGCCCTGGCACACCAGCGCAGAGGGAATGCAAGTCATCCCTCGCTGCTCCCAGACAGAAATCCCAAAGCCCAGGTCTCCACTCAAGCTTTTAAGCGGTGGTCTCCTTTTAAAACTCGTGGGGATTCCCACTCACAGGTCCTGACCACAACTACCTTGGGAGAAGGAGAAACACACACCTAGTGGTGGGCTGCTGTCAACCTGCTGCAAAACTGCAGCCTTCCCTTCCTCCTGGTTTGCAGCTGTTCACCACAGCCTTACAGAAAATGTGTAAATTAAGGAGAGCTGCAATTGCTCTTTGTGTTTCTTTCCTCCTCTTCAAGTGCTTTGAACAAGGTGCTGGGTGTGAGATGCCTTCACAGGGTTTTTTTGCAGCGCAGACTGCCATGGCATTAGGCAAAGGCCACCAGAAGCCTTGGTCTCAGTACATGTCAGGCTGGCCTGTGTGGTGCTGGCACCCTGGGGAGCACCACCGGCACCCTGGGGAGTGCCAGGGAAAGGCGAGGAACTCCTGCACAGCTTCTCTCCACCAAAGCATCCTGCCTCCCTGTCCTGCTGGCCCTGTTCTCCTGGGGTTTTCTCCAATGGCTACAAGTTTTAGGCGCAGCTTCAATCCTGCTGCTCACACCAGCAACTTCTCCCTCTGCCTTCTAGCTCTCTGCCTTTATGTTTAGTTTTTGTTGCTGTTGGTTGTTTTGTTTTTTTGGTTTTTTTTTTTTTTTTTTTTTTTTTTTTGGGAAAGACATGGCAAATGGTTAAAAATGTGCAGAGATGGGGGGGTTTTCTTTGCATCCCTTAGCTGACAGCTGCAGTTCAGGTATTTCTGGGAACACTCTGAGAAGAAGGGCCATCAAAATTATTTTTGTCCCTGGTTTCACACCATATTAAGCAAACATACTAAGCAAAGCAGACCCAGGTATTTGCTTCCCTAGACCCCGTACAGATGTTATTCCACAGCTCTCACCTGCCTATGTGTCAGAAAGAGGTGCCGCCTTGGCAAGAGTGGGCAACACAAGGATTTCAGTTTGATGGGAGGCAGCAAAAAGGATGCTGCGTCCTGCAGTTACTGTGCAGAGAAGGAGACAGGGCACATGTGCTGTGTGCACTGCCGCAAGCTCTTATCTGAGCTGACAGTTTTGCCTCCACAAATTCCATGTGTGCTGGGTACTGCTCCCTCAGTGAGCGTGAGCAGGGGTGCTGCAGCCATCACCTCCTGCCTCAAGGACTTCTGAAGCCATCGTGTCCTGTCAGGCTGCTGCATTGGGCTTTTTTTGAGGATGACACAGATGGGTTTCAGTGCCAGTGATAACCCGTGGATGGGTTTGTCTGGCTCCCTGAAAGGCGTCTCTGGTGTACTTCAATCACAAGCAGCATTGTCACCAAAACCTCCTGGGTCTAATGCTGCTGAGGAAACTAAGAGACGGCTACAGGGGTGGGAAGTGCTTTGTATTTCAGGGGAATACAGGATCTTTAGTCCCTGTGTATTTAAGAGAGTAGAAGATGACCCACCTACCCTGCCGGCACCATCCCATGGGGGGAACGCCTTTCCACAATTATTAGCTGTATCTAAAAGCCCAAGCAGCCCCAAGAAAATATCCCCTGCTGCCTCCAAGGAGGCAAAGCTGAGCTGGGCTCGGGGACTGCTCCAGTAGGGCTTCCTGCTGACCTGGAAGGAGCCAGCTGGGCCGGTGGCTGAGGGGCAGTGCAGAAAGGGGACCTCAAGAACCACAAAGGGGAACAGGTCACATCTCAGGTGAGTCAAAAATACATGAGGCTTCCTGCTGGACATCACTTACATTCAAATACATGCAAGAATAAATTAAAACATTCAAATATAACTTTATATACCTAATTACATTTACGTATACCAGCAATGAAAATCCTTTGTTAAAAGCCAAGTGCTGAGTACATACTTACAAGACAAAACTTCTCAGCAACTTCTAATTCCCGGCAATGATTCTCACCGTCAGCTTCCATCCCATCACCTCTAATAAGTGTTGCAGCCCAAGACATGAACCACGTTCCCTCAGACTGGCCCGTGACGTAAAAGCTAGTCCCAGCCTCAGCAGCACCAACAGCCTCGTGGCTCAGGCATCTGCAAACTGGTGAGCTGGATAATGTATGATGTGTTATTTTCCCAAGGCGAAATATGAGTTTGGCTATTCAATAAATCAAAAGAGACAGCTTATTTTATACTGAACAGTAGTTTCATCCGGAAAAAAAACCAAAAAAAACAAAAAAACACTTTATATTTTATTACTCATGAAAGGCATCATTTTTTTCAGTTTGAAGACAAATCTTTTATTTAAAAGCTGAATTCAAAGGCTACCAGTGTGTGAAGGGTCCCTCCTGTACAAAGTCTGTATACCTTTCTGATGGCAGCATTTTGTCTTTAAAATTCTGACACTCTCTAGTCTCTTTGGCTCCACATGAAAGAGTCTTTTGGGAGGTCTGTCTTGCATGGTGAGAGTCTGAATCCTTTATTTGACAGGGGAAGTTTTGTCTGCCAAGTCCCATCTGAAGAGACAAGATCTGGAGCAGACCCCTTGAAGGAAGCATCGAGCTAAATTTTCCTGTCCAAGTCCTGCGGGTAGGGAGGGCAGGAGCTGTTACGCGGCAAAGACACTGAACACAAGGATGTGTGTGGAGATAAAATTTCTGCAGGAAAAGCAGTAGCTTCAATTTGATTTGAAGTTAAACCTCCCTGGTGCATGAAATCAGGGGGTTGGAGGATTCCCCATCACCCCACAGGAGAGCAGAGGGGCTCTGCAGGCAGGGATGCCCATGGGGTGCTGCCTCCTTTGAGATGCATTTTTATGCCAGGAGACGTGAGTTTCTCCCTGCAGGCAGGCTCACCCGGGGAGTTTGTTCCCAGATCTGGAGAGCATCAGCACCATCTGTGACCCTGAGCACCAAGCAACAGGAGCTGCATGCAAAATAAACTCAGAGGGCATCACCACGCTCCCTGTATCAGATAAGTAGGTGTCTGTGGACACAAATCAGCCAAGCAGAGGTTTGCCAAGCTGCTGTTCTCCTCCTCTGCCCCCTTTCCCATCCCACTATTACGGGCTGAAGCAGAGCATGCATCACTGCTCCTGGCATGTGGTGGCCCTGCTTCAGGAACAGCACCTGCTTTTCCTGGTCTTAATGTGTCCCAAAACCTCCTGGGTGTCAGCAAGTGCCCTGTGTGAAATTAGCAAAGGGGCAGCAACTCTGGTTTAAAAAGGCTTCCTGAAACACGTGCAAGGAGCTGCTCATCCCCAAGCACACTGTCACACCAATTGCATATCTTCATTTGTACTTTCATTCAGTGTTTAAAAATCATAAAAACCTATCTGCAGGCAGGACATGGTTTTAGTTCCATGTAAACTGGGCTATACAGCTCTGAAAGTAATGTGTAGCCTTGTTTCCTGTTACTGCAGCATCTAAGAAAGAGCTTGATGCTGGCAGTGCACTTTTTTCATGCCTCTATTGCTGTTTTTAGTTAACCCACTCCACTTTAAACCTTTGGTCTTCCCCATGAAAATCATTCACTTAACACTTATAAGGGATGGATGGGTGGCTAGACTAGATAACTTAAGAGTTATATTTCATTTTACATTTCATGATCTTTCTATGAAGATTTACGTAGTGACAATCCTCACTGTGACTTCCTAGGAGTTGAGCAGAAGTGTGCACCTGCTTTGGCTGTGACAAGTGACACTCCTGTACGTACTTTAAAACCATTTTGGAAGGCAGCTGCTGCCTCTTTCTAGCATTTACCACCAACTGCAGGTTACAGCAACCAGCATCTTCTGCAGCGTCACATCAGTGGGAGGCAGTTAAGGATATCTTAACTCAGTGCTCAAACTCCCCCATCCCTGCAAAGCCCACTGAGACCATGTGGCCCTCTTCATTGAGCTGGGATCAGCTTGAAGGGCCACAGGTTCTTCCACGGGCCTCTGTGGTGACAGTGGACTATGGGCTACTCCACTCACTGCCATGTTTGTTGTGCTAAGCCACCCAAACAAAAAGAGCCTGCATGGTGCCCTGTGAGAGAGATGGTGGCCATGGACTACATTTCAGGGAAGAAGGGATTGGGTTCCACCTCTTTCCACAGAGGAGGGCTAGAGCAGATGAAGGATGGAGGTCCCACCTCCCAGCTTCTTCCAGCCTACCCATGGGCTGAGGTGAGGGCAGGCCCTCAGCTGCATGCTCTGAACACACATCACCAGACAAGGACAACACGCAAGTGCTCTCTCTGCCGTGGCTGTGAGGTCAACACCCTGAGGGCAGGTATTGTGTCCTAAGGCATCACCATAAACAGGTAGAGACTTTCTGAGGCTGTTGGGTCTCCACCAGAGACCTGCATCTGCTCCTGCAGAGCAACGAGGGAGACTGAAGGCATCTCCAGATCAAGAGAATGAAGAGTGTCACAGGTGGATTTGCTAAGAAAGTATCTCTTCAGCAAAACTGGCATGAGACATCACTAGCCTTTGCCTTTCACTCCCTTATCAGGGTAGGATCACAGTGGGAGGGTACTTCTTGCAGGGCAGAACCATGCTGGACCACCTCCAGCTGCTCCATGTATGGAGCTGATGAGCCGTAGAGGTGGCACAGGAACTAGCCAAGTAAATTGGAAGCAGCGCCACATCAGTGTGAAACAGCTTCTCCAAAATCCCTGCTACTTTTTCAGCAGTTTCTGAAAATATGCAACTCTATAATAAAGGGATGGGCTCCTGACTCACAAGGAGCAGTTTAATTTACAGAAGCAGCTCACTCCTGAGGGAAACTAATCTGCCGTGTGCTAAACAAGCATTTCTTGATGGGTTGCTTCCCACAGCCGGAACCATGTCTACACCTCCCCTTCCTCCTCAGCACTGGCATGCTGTCCTGGCCTTGACCAGCCCCAGATGGGAGCAGGTTGGATGGCTGAGGCGAGGCGCAAGAATCACGCTGGGATACGTCACCCACCATGAGTAATGCTGAGGGTGCCTCTGGGACATACCAGGAAGAGCTTTGTGCTGCAGGAAGATGAGCTGCTCTGTAATTATTTCCTCTGAGCTGCAGGAGAGCTTGCCTGCCCTTCTGGGCACGGATGGGTAATTATGGGCAGACACTGGAGGAGTAACCAAACACATGCAGGTGACTTGGCCAATGCCACCACTGTGGAGCTAGTGACTTCTCAGGCACGGGGAAGTGGCACAAATGTTTATTGCTAAACTGGCCCTGCTTGAAAGGGGCACCAAACATGGCTGAGAGGGCATACGGATGGGTGGGAGTTGCTTTGAACACAGGTCAACTCCGCCTTGAAGGTGTGCTGTCTCATTTCAAGAACCAGCTCAGCTCTGTTTACCTAGGGGAAGGAAGGATGTCTGCCACACGTTGTGTTACTCCAGCTGCTGCTGGAGTAGTTTCAGTAGTCCATGTAGCCAAGAGAGTCATTTAGTGGTTTGCCTTCATGGCAAGTCACCCAGTACCGTAAATGCCATGTGTGAGCTGCTGGTGACACGCTGTTACATGGATGCTGTGTGCTACTGGGACATGAAGAATTACCAGGGTAAAACTGCTGTGGTATGATGCAGGCTTCAGCTTAATCAGGTCGCTGCCCAGCAAAGTCAAGGTGAATTTTGACTTCTACTGAGATCAGACAATGAAATATATTTGTGGCTGTCAAGAAAGTGAATCCACTATCAAGCCTAACTTGCAAAGGCTGTTTTGAAATTGTCTTTTCTTATCAGAGGATCCTCCTGCTTCGAGTCTGCTGCAATCCTAGGGAGCCTGCCAAGTCAGATCTAGCCTGTGAGGAGGATCCCTCAGTGTGAAAAAAACCACAGCACCCATCTCTGATCTGGCCCTTGTCAGTCTCACAAATTGTCTTGCACTCATTCCCACAGTGGCCTTAAAAGCAACAAGATCCCAGCACAGCTAAGTCAAACCCAGTAGAGGTTCATTGGCTTTTTTTTTTTTCTGAGCCCTTTAGCATCCCTGGCTGTCAAAATCTTCCAGACAACCCGGAAGCTGAGAACCTCTCTCTCAAAATGCAAAAGCAGTGTGGAGGTATGGAAACTGGAAGATGTCCTTCAGACAACTGCATACTGCCAGGTGCAACCCTGTCCTCAGCGTGGAGCCAGGGACCACCCCCTTCAACTCAGAGTCTACCTTCTCAGGGGAGTCCATGGAGACTGCACTTTAAGACACTTCAAATGATATGAAACTTGCAAAAAAAACCCCCAAATCTAACTCTACAGTCTGGAAGCACTGCTGCCTTCAGTGCTCTTCCGAATATAATGCCTGAATGAGCCTATTCTTTTGAAGCCTCTCTTGTTCTCTTCTGAGCAAGAACAGCACCAATCAATTCTGACAGAGTTTGGTCAATACATTTTCAGACCTAGCAAATTTTGACAGTGTCTGACGTACTGATTTACAGGTATCAGCCAGAATCTCTTAATGCCCCAACCACATTATTAAGTGAGATGTAAGTATATCACTTTAAGCCCAGTCTGGACTAACCCTGGCACAGAAAGCCAGGTGTTTAACAGAGTGCAATTGCATACAGAGCACTACAGCCACACACTGAAATCAAGTAACCGTGTGCTCAAATGGATCATAATGATAATTTTCTCCTCTCCTCATTTCCACATGGAACGGAAGTAATTAGCTGTGTAACTGTGCACCTATGTGTCCAACCAAGTATTGCTGAAAGGTTTGGAGCAGATCCAGGGCATCAGGCTCCAGCTCAGCCTCCTGCTCTTCGGAGTGGCATTGACTTCCCATGCAAACCTGGAGAATTAACTCCTGGGGATGGTATTTCTGGATTCCCAACACACTGTTTATGTAAATGAGACAATCCTTTGATACCCTCTTGGTTTTACCGATGTATTTAACACTCTTTAACCTTCATGGGAAAAGACATTCATGTTACACCAATAACTGCTTTTTATGCTTTTCCTCATGGAATTCTTTCTCCACTTGAAACTCATAATGGAGCAATTGAGTTCCTTCAATTCAAATTTAAATGATTCGTTGAATATTTTAGGCTGACTCACTTCTGAGTGCTCAGACACGCTGACACTTAGTCAATTTTAAAAGGGTTTTCTTTTCCTGCTTTTCCTAGTGCTGTTCTAAGGTGTCTTCCTTTCGAATAATGCTTCCCACATCATCCCAGGCTCTCTTCCACTTCCGTTTTCCCACTGGCACATAGCAGCAAGGACCCGACAGCGGGGTCATTCTTTCTTACACCTAAATGAAGAAATGTTTTTCTTTTTTAGCAAGGTCCAGTCTAAACAGGCCAGGGGGAAGAAGATGAGTGTTACCCTTTCCTTTTATAGCAAACCTGTTAATTAATTTCTGACCTGCTCATGGCATTGTTCACTCCAGTTTTACATGTCTGAATACAATTACAGCGGTGACAGATCTTTCCCCAGCACATTTCAGGGCACCACGGTATCTGGCATTGCTGTTAAAGATGCTTTATCCCATGTGTACACAGGATCCGGACTGGAACACTGTGCAGCACCACACCTTGGAGAGCAAAAGCCCATGGCGTGCCTGTCACGGCATGTCAGTTGGACTAATTCACTAAGCCTGCTCTTTCTAAAGCCTCTTCTGACCCCACAATGTCCCAGCACCTCCCCACTGGCTCTGGATTTCTGCCTGCTCACTGCTCCTCCCCTGCAACAGCCTCTGTAACAGCCTGGCTGTGCCACCCCTGCCGTTGCTCCTGCCCTGATGGGGCAGCACAGACTGCTTGGAAGATGCACTTGCAGCAGCTGCTTGCTGTGGACTTGGAGGGAGTGATGCTATGGGAGAGCTCCTCTCTCCCTCCATAAGGCCAGTCCACCCTTCCCAAAGGTAGCATCTGAAAGTTGCTGCAGCGCTGACAGAGAACAGTCTGCTGCTTACATGAAAACTTCTCCTCTCTGTCACAAGCAGGATCATTTCCAGGCACCCACATCACCTCTCTGCAGCACAAACAGGAGGACTGCAGCAGTCTTCAGGCCCTACAGCTGCTCTGAAAATCCCCTTGCTTTTGTCTTCAGCCTATGATACTGTATTCCAAATGCTCCCATTTAGTTCAAATAGCTCAGCAAACAGTGAGTCTGGTGCCCAGGAGTGATGTAAGCGGTGGAGCAGGTGCAGAAGGTGGCAATCTGTGCCTTCCAGCTCTGAGGTGAGTGAAGGAGAGAGAGGTGGGTACTGCCCAGCAGCACACAACTCACCCTGAGAGGACAAATGCCCACCTGAAAACAAGAGCCACGAACCACTGATGCCTGTGCAGTTCAGTGCATAGTGTATTTGCAGTGTATTTGCTCTTCCCTTTTACGCATATTGTCTATCTAAATGCAAATAAAGAACAAGATGTTATTTTCTATTAAAAAATGCATTTTAAGGTATTAGTTAATAGTCTGACATCTGCTGCTATTCAGGACAGTCCTCTAGAAATGAAAGCCAGCTTTGCTGCAGTAGAAATAAATGTGTTAGTGCAACATAAAAGAGAACTTTTCTAGTGAGAACTCTCTCATTTCTGTAACATCCATACCTTCTTCAACAGAAAATAGTTTGTATGGCCAAGGCCACCTTTTGTTCTCTCCTCTGCAGACTGGAGGTAAGGCATACCCACTTCTCAGGGATGTGCTGTGGTTATTTAAACACCAGTAAAGACCTCTTTCTATCAGTGTGCTTGCCCCCAAGAGACAATGTTGGCAATCAGTGATGCCACCAAAGAAGATGACCCTGAGCTTCCAATAGGATGCAAATGAGAATTCCCTTAGTGGCAGGCGTGTTGGACGGGCTACAGCATCGCTGAGCACAGGAGACAACTTGCCTGTCAGCAGGGATCATTTGGCTTCTTGAGGCTTATGCAAGGAAGATTAGAGCTGCATGAGTCTCAGAGATCACATTTTCTTAGGGAAAGTTGATTATTTCAAGTCTCCTTTCATTCCAGATTGAAACATAATAAAAATATTGAAACCAAGCTTATTTAAGTCCCTTGTTTAGATGCTGGTGTTTTGATATTTTATGGGAGTGATATCTAGATTTAAAATGCTTGATAATTCTGTCATATCTCAGTGAAATTGGTGATTACATGAAATGTTTCTGCTTGCGTCTGTTCTCATAGGAAGAAATAAAATCAGTCAGTTTTAATGAGAAACGAGAAATAAATCTATACCACTCAACAATGTCAGCTGGACACTCCAGACTACTAACGATGTCTTTCTCTGGTGGTCAGCACTCACCACCACTCTCCCATCATTTCTGTGACAGTTTCTCTCTACATGGATAAGAAAAGGAATGGGCCTTGGTGACGACAAGAAAAACCCAATCCTAATTTTGCCTTGCTTTTCTCAAGCTTTTCTTTCCTGATTAAGAAGGATGAGCAGCTCTTGTTTTCAACAAGGATCTCCCCAGCAAAGTGCAGCAAAGGCAGCAGCCCAGAAAGACGAGCTGTGAAGCTGTGCAGGTCCTACATCATGACACGAAGCTTGGGCCACCTTTAGCAGGGGTGAAATGGGAGCTGTGTCAGCCTTACTTTCTCCAGTGAGTTTGTCCCAGGGCCTCAAAGATCTTATCTACAGTATCCTCAAAGCAGAGGTAAATAACCCCTGTGGTTAAAACTGAAGAGCTTCTGGTTGCTTGTTTCTGCAGCACTAGCAACAGTAGTGAGCATAAGGAAAGGTCAAGGGCCAGTCCTGGGAATCTGAATCTACACCTCGAAATACCTCTAGGCATCAGGAACATCCTGACGTGCCACTCTACAAGACACACTTTCACCAGTTAAATATCGTGAAATGTGAAGTTCCTCAATTTACGCATTTTTCTTTCATTCTATTTCTTTCTCTTTTTCATGGCTGGCTTCCAGTCTGAGAAACACCTGGACACAAAGACTGCATCAACCCCAAAAGAAGTGAGTTCCGAAGCTACGAGTAAACTTCTCCAGGCTACAAGAAGCCTCCGTGGCTCTTACCAAGGGGGATAGAGCTTCAGAGCAGTGATGGCAGCAGAAGTAAACAACACTGCAGCTACAAGCGGAGGAAGAGTGCAAGATGTCTCTGTAAAGTGGTGTTACCCAAGATTTGTTTGCATCGCTTTTCATCCTCTGTAGGTAATTAACAAATTAAAAGATTTTAAAATGAAAATTGGAAAAATTCTTCTTCAAGAGAAAAAAAGTTAAGTCTTGGAGCTTGGTGTCCTCTCCCAAAAAACCTGTGAAGTATCTCTTACAATGTGGGAGCAGTAATTTGGTTGTATTATAAAACAGACTGGGAAAATGCACAAATCAGACTGACACCACTTGCAGTCAGCAATGATTACAAAACCCCCCAGCTCACGGCATGAACCCTCTCTAGCCACATCCAGGAGATTGTATTTGTGAAAGGGATCAAAGACCAGACAAAACAGTTGTTCTCATCATCTTCATTTTAGATGAACTCTGAATCCCTCCATATGCCACTGCATAAAATTTCAATTGTTCCCCTCCTCCTTTGGCAGCACTGTGAGACAGGGTCAGGCAGCAACTTCTCATATTGCTGAGGAGTTTAAAATTAAGCTTGTGCTTTGATGAATCGTAATGATCACACCCTGTTTTAGAAGCATTGGTCTCTGAGGTGGCCCACGTGTCCGGCAGAGTGGGAGATGCTCTGCACGTCCCAGGTACAGGTCTGTGAGGGATGATGCTTTGGAAGAGGCAACTACCTATATGTACATGGACGTTGTGCTAATGAGCAAGGGTTAGGTTTGCTTTGGCACCCTGCCTCTAACAGTCCTGCCCGTACTGGATGCTCTGGAGAAAATCCTTTCTTATTTCCAGCTGGAGACACAGTGCTGCCACAGCACGTCCTGATGTGAAGGGCCAGTGGGCACCAGTGGGTTGCATGGGGTTTTGCCAGGCCATGCAGCAGCTGCTGTTTTGCTGCTGGCTTGGTGTTACTACTGTCACCTTTTCCTTTGTGTCACACCTGTTTTTGAACTTGCCTTTCCTGTTTCTCCCCACAGCTCAGCAGCTCTGCATCTGAGCAGGACCTGCTGAGCACCAGCACTAGGTGGTGAACACGGGGATCCAACAGACGTGTAGTGACACATTAACATCTGCGGCTCAGGCGGTGATTCACAGGAGGAACACATCCTTGCCTGAGGGCAACCGTGGCTACCAAAAGGAAAGGGTGAGTGGCTTCAAGTGATGACTGCTTCAGCCACCTGAGCAGGACCTGAGAGTTGCCCAGCACCTTTGGAGCAGGGACAGACAGATGGCTCCACAGCTGTGGTCAGCAGGCACCTTGATAGAGTTACTCACTTCACTTCTCCTCCCCTCTAAATGTCCCCTGCAGCCAGTGCAGGAGAGAGATGTTCTTAGGACACTGCTAATCCCACCAGCAGCTGTACAGCTGAGTCCATCGGGTCCTTGTTTCTCCCCACTGGCTGTAAAAAGGTGCGGGGAACCAGCTGAGGTGTGGGCATCTGTGCTGTAAAAGCTGGTGAAAATGGGCGCTGCTTTCTGAGTCCCAAAGTGAGGGAACCGAGAGAGTATGGATGTAACCTTACTCCAGCTAACGCCACTGGAAATGCTTTCTGTGCATGTAATCCTTTTTGAAATGCAGAAAACCTGCTCTGAACTAGGAAAGCTCCAGATGTTGCTGTATCTCTTGTGAAGTTTTCTTGTTCCAGAAACTTTACCGGAAGAAAACACTTTAACAACAAATTTTCTGCCATTACAGAACGGCTTGGAGCTCTTCTTCCCACAGTATCACATGAGGACACAGCTAACAAACACTGCTAGACCATCGAGTGCAGAGCTAGTCTAAACCTGTCAGGAATATCCAGGGTTGGTTCCATATGCTAATTACACGTTGTGTAAAAAAGGATTTCTTAAGAGCTTTTTTTAAGTTAAACTGGAGATCTGGATCTCACCTTTTTTTTATGTGCCAAGGGACTAGACAAACCAGAATGGAAAATCCTGTAACAGCCACACTTCACATATCAGCATCGCCTATCGATGTCACATCTCCAGAGTGCCTTCCCTGCCATGGAATGAATCCCTGTTTTAAAGTGAATCTTTCTTCAAAGGAGCATCCTCAGGCTTAGCACGTATTCCTAGTTTCTCTTGATTTATTGCATATCTTTAAAGGAATGGAGATACCAGAGTCCATCTTCTGTGTGCTAATGGCCTTTAGCCATGATGGGTCATCTTGATAGATGGGCAGGGAGGAGTGGGGAATGTGCTGGGCAGGCATTTAGACATTGTGAGGAGGGGTGGCGGCAGGCTGGTGAAACCCACCCTGAGACTAAATGCAAAAGAGATGACAGTGGGTGGCCCTGCCTCCAGAACATTAGTCTGGCTTCAAGCTACCTTGTTGAAATCTCAACATGGGCAAGGTTAGAGCCCAGGGAAGTAAGGATCTTTCCTAAGACCCTAATTAAGATGAGTGTGGGCATGTGCTAACAAAGCAGCCTGGTCAGAACTTGTCTGACAGACGTCAGGGTTTCAGCACTAGTGTGGACAGGACCCTCGCGTCGAGTCTTCAGGGGTGGTTCTGGCAGTGGTTTGCAGTCCCCTGAAGCTGCACTGCGCTGACTTAAAATGGGCTGTGAGGCATTTCCTGATGCTTCGTTTCTGGAAATGAATGTGCACTGCAATTTTGCACAGCAGTTTTTGGGAAATGCCCAGGCTGGCAGGTGGTGACGACTCTCTTAAGGTGTCTGCGCTGCAAAACTTCTCCAGTGCACTGTGAGGTTTCCTAGCAACTTCCCTCTGCCGTCTTTGTGCTCAGATTTGTTTTGAGATGTGGGCCACCATGAAACAGTATTTCTGCCTATTCAAATTAGTTTAGTTCTTTTAAGCTGGCAAGGCAATCACACTACAGCAGCAGTGTCTGATTTATATCCTTTTCAGCTATTCCCTCCAAAACTAACAAAAGCCTGAACCAATGTAGGTGGGTTTCTTCTTTCTTTTTTTTTTTTTTTCACTAACCAGATTGCCAGTCTGTTGTTTAAATTGCTGAGCAATAGGAAAACTTCAAATCCATCTCTAAAACAAAAAGAATACACAGGACCAATGTTTCCCCTGACCTCTGCATCTATTACACTCTTGCTGAGCTCGTCTGGTGTATCTCAAACCAACAGATGTTGATCATGTGCTTTGGACAACTCTTTCCAAATATGTGAGAGACATCACATTTTTGAGCCAAAACCACTCTCAAAACCAAGAAAACCGAAGTAGCTAAACCACACTAACCTTTGTGCACATGCATGTGTATCCAGTTTAAAACCAGCCAGAGGTTTTAAGTCTGTAAATTCACTGATAGCATCCAGGTTTGAGCAGGCTGAAGCATCTATCCAGTCTTTTGTACTGGCCTCAGACAGGCACCTTGAAGTGACACCCTTAACTAGAAAGGAAGTGGGGGAGCAATTTGGTGAGTGGAGCAGACTTGAAAGAGTTGTAAGGGGATGCAGGAGAGAAGCCCAGATTATCCCCATCTCCTGGAGCAGCACTGAAACATTATTTGTTACTGAAATCGTTCAATACAGAAATATGTATTTGTTCCAAGATAGCAGAGGGGAAAATTTTACTTCCCCTCCTAACTGGAAAGTGAATGCCAAGTGCCTTGGTGTTTTCCTTGGCACCCTAACTGCTCTGGGGGCTCTCTCATAGAGAGCCAGGAGCAACCAAAGTGCAAGAGGAAATGTGGAATCAAGTCCCTCCCTGCTGCAGCCAGGCTCCCTCCTGCCCTCAGCAGTATCTGTCCCTGCCTGCTGCTGAACAAACCCTGTATTCATGGGGCTTGGCACCCACTTGGGCTCAGCTGAGGCACAAACTCGGTCACTCCACAACCACCCTGTGTGAATCTGCCTTCTCCCCATGCTTGGCTGTCACCATGACTATTTTCACCCAGCATCAGGCACCTCCATCAGAGGTGAGCTGCACTTACACCCCTGTACATTTTGGGGACTTGCCAGCCCTTGCCATTTGCCATATTTTGCTCCTAAGAAGCATTGGATTTCTTGCTCAGCCCTAGTGTTTGCACCATGGCGATGCCAGCTGTTGGCATTGGCTGCAGAGATCAGGGCACACTTCCAGAGCAGATCAGGCCTTGGATTTCTATCAAAACCCATCTGTTCCTGGCTGAAAGGTATTCCCACCACCTTTATAGCTGGGTGGGATAATGAGCTACTGAACCCACAAATTAGCACAACATGTAGCTCTTTTAATAGCTTTCCTCTCCAGGAAGTCAAGGCTGCTACTGCATCTTGTGTACGCCAGCCAGCCCAACAAGCTGGGAGGACTTTCTAGCTGACAGTGTCAATTGTTTTTAAAGTGTTACTGCACTGCTGACATTTGAAAAGCAATTTAGTATTTCTCCCATGACAGTCACTTCAAATACTCTGGAAACAACTATGAAACAGCAGCCGACAGCCATGATGCTCGTCTTTTCTGAGATGCCCAGGCTGGATTTGGGTACAGCTTGTGCTGGGCAGGACTGCAAAGTGAACATCGCAGCAAATACATCTCCTTCATCAACCTAAACCCACTTTAGGTTGGCCTCACACCCCAGGCCCCACCACAGGAACATTGTAATTAGAGAGCACAAGGGTTGAAAGGAATTCACACAGTGAGTGCTGTTTGTGGTGGTGCTCCCTCTGCAGCCAGCCGCAACACCAAGGGTTAACGCTCTGCTGCCTGCCTCCGCAAATCTGCATAATGCCTGCCGTTTGGCAGCTCATTTGCATAATTTTAAATGACTCTTTTGTCTTGAAAATAAAATCTAAAACGTAGCTTCAAAAATAAGTGGTAGATATTAACATTTCATATACTACCGAAGCTCAGTTAAGTCTATTTGTCTGAACTCATCAATTGAGGTTGTAAAAATAATTTTAACAGAGCAATGTTGTTTCTTTTATGCAGAGCCTCGGGTGTTCTTTCCCGGTGCCATTTTGACTACTCTCAATAAGGTCTAACTTCTTCACCCACCCCACACAGAGGGGCTGAAGCTGGCTGACACACACACTCAGACCATCCCGGGGGCTCAGCAGCTCCAGCCTTTGTGAGGGGGGTCCAGCCCACCCCTCTCATTAAGCTGGAGAAACAAAGCCAGCAGCAGGAGACTGAATCCCTGTCATCAGTATGTCCTTATCAGGGACGGGCTTACCTCCAAGCTGTAGATGTGTACCCAGAGGTGTTGACACATCAGTATGAGCTCAGTGTCCCACCTCCCACTGCCAGGAGGGATTCATCTCACCAGGGGATGGATACCTATGTTTCATCAGCTGAATTACACTCCCAGCTTCATTGGCTGTTGTAAAATTAAGCCTCCACTGACCAGAGTGGGAGATTAGACACCCAAATTCAGGGATCTGTTGTCTGGATCTGATTCCCACTCCAGTTACCGCCTGTGAGTCAGTCTTTGTGGGCTGTGCCCCATACCTGTCAGCTCTTCTCTCCCTCATCTTGGGAGACAGAAAGCATGGTGTGTTCTACTTGCAGCAATGTGTTTCAGTGTAGGAGAAGGGGCTATTAGCCTGAACTGGCACTTGAGCGTATTTTAAATCATAGTTTGTTGGAGCAGCAGAATAAATCCTAGGAAACAGGAAGCCAAACGGGTAAGATATGCATTTAAGAGTAAAATCACCTGCTGTTATGACTGAAGCCTACCTGAACTCCCACCCCAGTGCCTCATGTACTACAAACTTCTGTACATTCCTCAGGCAAAGACCTCCAATTTCTGCAGGAAAAAATTTACAGCACTTCTAAATGGGACATCCCAAAACAATGCACTTGTGCTCATGGCTTCGCAGTCCCAAAAGCTAGGAGACACCAGAAGACATTTTCCACCCAAGGCCAGCTCTCCCTGGCAGTGTGCCTGGCAGGCGTCCTGCCCAGAGGAGCAGCCAAGGGGCAGGAGGCCTCACCGCCTCCTCCCCTGCCAGCTGGAAGGCACCACATTGGGGACAGCTTCAGGCAAATCTAGCTGGGTCTAGGTAGGCAGTACAAGTTGTACAGGCAAAAGGACAAGGGTAGGTACGTAATCCTGAGTGAACGGATCTGCCAAGTGCTAACAAGTTTCTACCTGGCACGCTTAGTTCAGTTTTTCTTTTGCCCAGTGCTCATAACCCAAATTTAGGTGAAGATATTTTATTTGAAGCTTCCTGCAAGTGATAATATGACAGCCCTCCTCCAGACTCCAGTGGCAGCAGTTTCCAATAAAATGTTTCAAAGATGACTTAGGGCCATCTTTTTCTATCTTCTCCTTTTGCAATAGCTAAACCTTTTAACTTGACATTTCTGTTAAAAATTACGTAAAGGCAGATATGCAGTACCAAGCATTTCAGTCCAAATAATTAAAGGCTGATAAATTCACAAACACCCCAATTCACCCCAGCGTATAGCAGTAGGCAACATTCATTGCAAGTGAAACTACCTGTATGTTGAGTTAGCAGCAAGTAATTTGGTATTTGCAAACCTGCCTGCAGTTTCATGTTAACTATCTACCTATCTATACAGGTATGCACTGACACACACACAGGCGTATACACCAGACAAGTGTTGCAATTGCTGTTACTCACAAGATGTTCATCAATTAACTGTGTGCCTTTCCTCCTACACTGCAACGGGAAAAAAACCTTCTAGACTGTTAATTCAGATTTTCTTTTCTCTGTTGGTTGCACTGAAGCTAAACGTTAACTACCAAAGCAGTTCCCAACACAGACCTCTGTGTACTGGATCTCCTATTGACCACTGCCCCCACTACGCCTGTTTTTTTCCTCCCTTTCATCTCTGAAGCTCAGTCACCATAAAGATCCTAAAACTTTATTTCATCTGTTAGAGCTGCCTCTCTTCACATGATGTCAACATCTATTTTATTTTTTTTTGACATTTAATCCCTTCCACGACTGGTTGTGATGACCCATTGCAATTATATTCTCAGCTTGGGAATATGCTACAGGCACATGGAGGAACAGTTCAAAAACAGCCATCCTATTCTATATAAATGTCCTTAGTGATTTAAGGGGGAAAAACAAAGAATAAAAAAGCTCACAAGATTTTTAGCAGAATGGTGAGATCTCTCCTGAGAGCAAACCTCACCATTTAAATGGCATGGGGTGGTCCAAGGGATGAGGATGCTGTCAGTCCTGGAGAGCTGTGTTTGTAACCGTGCTGGCACAGCCGTGATGGGAGGCTCTGGCTGCTGAAACGTGCAAGAGCTATTTTAGAAGGGATGGTGAATTTGCAGCCTCTGTGTACCTTCATTCTGCAGAAGCCAAATTTCTCCTAAACAGCCACTGTTTATCGCTTCTCAAGTAACACAGCCTCTGGTTTGCTTAAAATGCCAGCTGTAAATGGAAGCTGCTTGGGACCTATTTCACGAGCAGCTCAGTTTTATCTCTGTGTGCCTGTGTTATCATTCGAATCAGCAGTTTGGGCTTGAAACTCATCTCCCTCTCACCACCCTCCTCCGGTTCGCACTGCAAAGCAGCCTGAGAGCACACAACCCAGACTCCTTTGGGGTTTCCATGGGGTTCTCTCCTTGGGAAACCCCGTGGAAACCTGTGCTCCCCAAGTGCAGCACAGGCCCTGGAGAAGCTGTGGCTGTTCAGTCCATCAGCCGCACCTGGAGCTGGACCACACAAGCCCCCTCAAAATGCAGCACTGTGGGTGCTTGGGCAGTCAGCACCCACTGCTCTACTCTACAGCTGATTCCTCTTGATTTATTTTTTTTTAAATTTTAATAATTTTTCATGTGGAATTAAAACCAAATGCAAGAACTATCTACTTTTTTTTTCCTATATTATAAATAGCTGCCCATGACAGGTGGCCATTTGATGGCAGCGGCTAAAATGTAGACTACTACACAGAAAGGTAAATCCTGGCCAGGAGTGGAGGAACTCCCAGTGGAGTTCATGGGATAATTCACTTGCTTTTGCCCTGAAAGGTCTCCATTCTTTTCCCTGCCAGAAACAAATTTACTCTGCAATGACTTCAGAAGGTAGTACGTGAATCAAGGGCCATACAGAATTATTGCTGTGAATACAGCTCACCCTCATGATTTATAAAGGCATTTTTTTTTCAAAACTGATACTTTTGAAAGTAAATATGGTTAAGGCAAGAGTAACTAACCCAACCAAATGGCACTAACAAGGAAACAAAAACCCTATTTTGTCCCATTTAATAATCCAGACTCTCTTGGATGCCTGTAGATAGATGAGCAGGAGAAGGAATTCCAGAGGGAATCCAGACAACCTGCCACATGTCTACCTTTTAGGTTGCTGAAGTTCAAACAAATTCCGTTTTTCCTTACCAGGAGCTTACAGGAAGCTGTAAACAAGCGCAACTCTGCTTTTCAGCTGCTTGCACAGGAACACCTGTCCAGGTGACACAGCCAACACAAAGCCATCCACCACATACACTGTACACGCGAGCTCTCCTAGCACTGCCTTCCAGGGACGGTGGCACAAGGTGGCTGTCCATGGCCTCTGCTCCCAGAAGGTTCAGCTCTTGCATAGATGCCCGGTGAACTCCTTTTGCCATGCTCAGCTGCACTTGTCAGCTAACAGGTCTGGTCCACACATACAAAAGCCATCATATAAACTTTGTGGTTGAGCCTGGACGAGATGTCCTGGATGCATAGTCAGAAGGTGCTCAGAAGTGTCTCAATGGGAGCTGAAAGAGAAGGACGTAAGTAAGGGGCTACAGCAAGGGTGAGGAGCAATGTCAAGTGAGGGATCTGCCAAAACAAGATCTCAGTCTGCCAGATACTGCTGGATCTACAAACTCCACTGAGTACTTGGCAGAGATCTCACCTCGATCCCAGATATACCATGTCAACTCCCCTAAATAGAAGAAAGTAACCCTGACTGTGTATCAGGAAAGGAGAAACAGATGCAGAATCCTAATTTCTGGCCTGGGAGTCCTTCACTGCAGAGCTGGGGAGAGGAAATGCCGAGCAGCTCAGACAAGAAAGGGAAAGGGAGATCAGGTACCTGCAGTATTGCCTGATTTTAAAGATATATTTCAGTCCATGTGCAGTAGTAAGTGTTATATCAGCAGGCTGTGAGTCAGTGCCTAGCTCAGCTCACTGTCTTAACTTCTGAACACATGAACCCCTTTTGGCCAACTTTTCACACGAGGCTCTGGTCTCGGAGGTCTCTGCTAGCTTAACTGACCCAAGCATCAGAGAGGGCAGGAAAATTGGTTAACGCTGCAGCTAAGGGGAAGACCCCAGCAGAGCTTAACCTTTATAGTCACTGGAGAATCCACAGGGAAGAGAGAAATGGTGTGGGTGCTATTAGACACCAAAGAATACACTGTGAGAAAAAAAGCATGGAAAACCAGCTTTCATCAGCTATGGACCTTAGTAGCTACATGCTCTTCTGTGGCCTTAAACAATACTTCATAAAGAACAGCATCCTTTTGTGTACAAGACAAACGCTTTTTCCATTACAGTGACCTCTTCACTTGACAGCCAGGTACCAGTTAGACAATAAGAGATTATAAACACGGGATACCTGGCATCAACACGCAGTTTCAGCTGTCATAAATAATCAATCTATAAAAAAAATCAGGCTATGACAAGCTGGGACAGGAGCATGACAAAACGTATCCCAGGACAGCAGAACACAAGTGGCTGGTAGCACAGCCCTCCAGGGCTGGAATTGGCTGATTGCTCATGGTAACTTGCAAACTATCCAGGTGCTTGTGTAGCAAAACACACCTATGGAGTTTAAAAGCCCAGTGTCTCCAGCCCCCAAAAAACAGGCTACACCTCGAGGGAGGGAGAGCAAGAGGCAGCGAGGGATCCGGTTTGCTTCAGTCTGTGGCACCAAGTGCTGGAAGAAAAATGTCTTTTTGTTGCTCACTGCAAGAACTTCGGCTCAGCCTCAGGAATGATCTCGAAGCTGCAGTCTTTTGCACAGCATTCTCGTTGACATTTCCAGGAACGCTGGCCTCATTTCTTCCACAGCAAAATACAATCTCAGGCTGCCAGCGTGATGTCATCTCTGTTGACATCTGGAGTTAACAGCCTGGAAAGCGCATACGGGGGCTCTCCTCAGCTGCCTAAAGCCTTTTCTTCTACTGAGGGCCTCCTCCCCGACCTCAGCTCACCCCACCAGCTGCAGGCCCCACCGCCTGTGCTGCACCTGCGCTACACCTGTGCACCACTGCATCTGCTTCCACTGTTTGCAGTGCAAAGTCCCCCCCACCTCAGTTCTCCCATCTCTAGCAGGTTCCCTTCCTCGAGGAGTAGCAACCTTCTGTGCAAACCACCAACCAAGTGTAGCAAGAGGTCGGGAATAGGCCTGTCCCAACACACTGTATTCAGAAGCTGTTTCCAATGGGAAAGTTGCTGATCCATTGGAACTGGACATTTGTGGAGCAGGAGGCTGGATGAGACGACTTCCAGAGGTCTCTTCCAACCCATGTGTTTCTACCAGCCTGAAAATGCCAGGAAATGCCGACTCTCATCAAAACTCAGTCTCAGACACAACAGCAACGATCCCACAGTAGTTATTTTATATAGTATTTCTAAGCTGGCAAAAACTCTCAGACAGGCAAGTACACCAGCAAGGAACTTGTTCTGCTGGTTGGGTGCTGGTGTATTTATAGCTGCACCTTCTTAAGGAAGCTGCTGCTTTATCAGTAGGCCCGAAAATAGCATCATCTAAGCACTGAGGAGTTGTGCAACATAGGGAACAGAATTTCTTAGGCCAAGACAGAAATCCTGTTTCAAAGATACATTTTGTAAAGAAAGAAAATCTAGATCGGTTATTGATTATTTTTTTTCCATGACTTGATAAACATGAATTTCTAAATACCATTTCAGTGTCAGATGTTGTCACATCCAACAGACAACCCAGAGGACTTTAGGAAAAGTCTTTTATTTTGAAGTTCTTAAAAACCAGAAGTTGCAAGAATGAGCGGTTCTACTATCAGAAAGCAATTCTAATTCGGAATAATTTCAGATAATTGAAGGAGCAACAAACCCAGACACCTGCATGATTATCTTCTAAGACATACATCCGCGGCCAAGACAGGCATTCAATGTGTTACCACTCACTGGTTCTCCCAAAGTCAACCAGTAAGATGCAGCCTTGTGTCCTTGTTAGAGAATACAGGTGTGTCCAACAGCACACTGGAACTTCCACTGCGCTGCAAACTTGTCAGAATAACAACATTGTCAGCTGAACACCCAGCTTTATGTCCTCTCATCTACACTTAGGATTGGTTGCCATTTTAGACAGCCGTATAAACTCTTAGCATGAACACAAGCTGACATTTGCACTACTCCAGTTTATTCTGGCTCCAAGAGCAAGTTCCAGTGGAATCAATTTTAATTTTTCTTTTTTACTTTTGCTTATGCTGAGCGTTTGCACTGGCACAGCCACAGGCAATGGCTAAAACCAGGGTTCACTCATAATGTAAATAAAGCTACAGAAAAGGATTATTTGGAAATGCCAGCAGCAGACTGCTGAGTCCTAACAGATGTGTGCCCCTTTGGGCTTTTCCAGCTCTTTTCCTGTCTTTTATCTAATAGGTTTCCATAACCCATTAACTTCTAAAGCTCGCGTGTGAAGGGTGGAAGGAAGAGAGTAATGGAAATCTCTTCCTTATGCCTAGCCCCTGAGAGAACTGCACCAAACAAGTCGTGTTATTTGGAAACGTAAATGCTTGGGAGAACTACATCTTGATCCCAAGAGCAAACAAACATCTGGAGCTTCCCAAACCCTACCAAAAATTCCTGGAAGTATTCCCAAAGATGCAACAAGACCCACTACAGAAGTTCATGTGCCCCATCTTCCTACTCAATGGAAAAGATTGTGAAAGGCTAGTACTAATTTCTTTTTTGTCTGGGAAAAAATAATAAAATTCAGATATGGGTGTTTATTAAAACACGCAAGTGATTATGACAAAATGACTGAGGTCAAGGCAGCTTAGAAGAATCTCTCACTGCAATAAACAACATACAAGTTTTCAGGGAAAGCATAAAGACTTATGTCCAAGAAAGAAAAAGCAGGATAAAACTAACAAGCTTTGGTGCAATCAAATGCAGCACTAAATAATCCAAAAACTCTCTTCTCCATCCTAACAGGGAAAAAAGGTAAATTATGGCTTTACCCATTTTTAAAAGCACAGCTGCTGCCATCTCACCGTTTCTACCAATCAGAACGAGTCCTATTCCCTGCCTTATGATTTCCATCTGTTAGAATTTTCCTGCTAGGAGAAGCTAAATTACTTCTTTGTATTCTTGAACCCATTTGAATATCACTGTCACTTGAGAACAGAACATATGGGGAAACAGTGTCTGAGAATAAGAAATCTGGGCCACATCAACTGAGTATTTCTTCTCTTTGCCAGATTTCCTCATGTTAATGATAGCTGTACTGAAAAAAACCCAAACTTCACAAACTCCCTACATCTTTGGGCTGCGAGCAGCTACATCAGCTGACTCTTGGATTCACTTCTTTTGGCTACGCTGGAGAAAGAGCCAGGAAAGAAAGCAGAATGGCAAATGGGAAGTTGCAAAATTCCTTAGATTTGATAGTGGAAGAGCAAACTGAGATTGTCAGGGTTTATGATTACACAGCCTCAGAATGAATTATAACTCGTTGTACTAGGTTCTAGAATTTTTTTTGTACCATGAATTTTTTTTGATAGCGTGCGATTGCCAGCATTCCTCATATGCTAAAAAATTCCAAGCCGGTTTTCTAAATTTCTGATTTCCTGAAAATAAGCAAGAGCAGGCTGCAAAAGCAGCAAAATCCAGTAAAAAAAAAAATAAATAAAAAAAAAAAAATCAAAGCTTGGTACTATCTCAGCCAAGATGTCAGTTTCTATAGAAACAAATGGCTGTTTTATTGACTTTGTTTCTCAACTTTCAGCAAATTGAGATGTTAATTTATTAAAAACAGCTCCATCTGCAAGGTATGCTTTCTTGGAACAGTCTGGTGAAACTCTGTCCAGAGGTAGGGTGCGCAGCCAGAGCGGGATTGAGTGCTTTGCTGGCTCGAGAAATAACTTTTGATGGCGATATACCACCAAACTCCCTGGAAAATAAAAAAATAAAACAAAAAAAAAATAAAACAAACAAACATACAAAAAAAGAAAAAAAAAGGAAAGGGTGGCTAATTCTGGCTGTTGAAAGGAAGCAGTTAGAAATAACTAGAGCAGGTGATGGAGGGTGGCGGGCTTGAAGCCCACCTGCAGCCACCCCTACACGGGGTCGGGGAAGCCCTGTCCCTCACATCCCCCCACGGGGAAACCCCCGGAGACAAACAGGGCCTCACGCCTCCGCTCCCCTTCTCCCACCCCCGGAATCACCCCGGCAGCCTGCACCCGAGTGGGTCCCGGCCGAGGGGCCTGTCCCATCCCCTATTCCCTCTCCGCGGCTGTCAGCGACTGGCGGCCCCCCCGGTTCGGGGGAACTGCTCGCCGCGCCGCCCCAGCAAAGCCGTTCAAGGCGCGGCAGGGAGGGTTGGCGGAGGGGCCGGGACCTGGTCCCAGACACCACTCGCGGAGCCGCCGCCGGGCGGACCACCTCAGGCTGGCCCAGCCCCCGCACCAGAAAGCGGCTCCCCCACGCGGGGGGAATGAAGGTGGGCGGGGTGGCACGCGCCGTCCGGCGCCTCAGGGAACCCCGCGCGCGCCGCGCCACCCCACTTCCCCTCCCCTTCCCCACCGCGTCGCAGAACTGCTCTCGTGGGGAGGGGCACGTGCTCCGTGACGCTGCCCCGCGCATGACGTCACCACGCTCCGGCAGGCCAATGGGCGGTGCGTTTANCGTTTGGTGCTGGGGCGCCGCGCGGCGGCGCGCGCGCCAGTCAGCGTGAGGGTTACACGGGCGGTTGCGCGCCGACGCCCCGCCCTCCTCGTGCGCGGCGCAGGGAGACAGGCAAGCAGGCAGGCAGACGGGCCCGTTGGAAGTTAAGATGGCGGCGCGTGTGTGAGTGCGGTGCGGGCCCGGCCTCCTCCCGGCGCCGTTGCGGCCGCCTCTTTCTTGCCCGAACCCCCCCCGCACCGCAGCGGGTGAGCCCAGGACTCCGCCGGCGGCCCCTCAGCGGCCC
>VXBW01006074.1:2500601-2679424 GCA_013400375.1 Thinocorus orbignyianus | reverse complement strand
CGTTGGGGGCGAGGATAACGGAGGCGCCCGGCAGGGGTGTGAGAGGCGCACGTACCAGCAGTGCGCTCTGCCTGCGCCTTCCTACATACCGCCTTCTTTTGTAAATAAGGAAAAGGAGGCCCGGTCTCCACATTCCTGATTGTGTGCGGCTTGGCTGGGAGGGGAATGACAGCCAGAGCAGGGGGGCAGTCTCTTGTTAAAACCTCATTGCTAACTTTACGTCGGGCTGGGGGAGCGAAATTGCAGGCTGCAGAGGAAAACTGGAATGCTTGGGAGAAAATAAGCCCGTGAGCTGGATTTTCCTTGTATTTGACAGCTCTCTGCATGGCTGTCAAATGTTTCTTTTCTAGAGTGATTGCTAATGGTGTGTGTTAAAACTTGTAAATTTTACTTGTGCTCTTTTATATAGAAATCCTTAAGAAAGGTGTAACTTCTCATCTCTATTTTTTTAATAAACTTATGTGTGAATAAATTGAGATCTTTAATCATCACTGGATATGAACCAACATGTTTTTTACACTATACATAAATGTTACTAAATTTTTGTAAGTAGTATCTAAATATTTATGAATCTTAAAAATTATGGGCTTTTGGTTGTATTCTTCTGGTTTTGATCTTACCAGGTTTCAGAGTAGGTCAGGGTTCAGCTCACTTCCACTAGTGTTTGTCTGTAACTAGGTCACGTTTCCAAGCCCAGTCTCCACTGAGATGCCTCTGTTAAAACATCATTGAAGTTTGAGGTCTTCTAGTAAGGAAAATAGGTCATTGTAAAGGTGAAATTTCTGCCAAAATTTAATGGCATTATCCCTGCCATTAGACAGGGAGAAGAAACTTCTAATGATAAAATAGGTTCAAAACCACCAGTGTGTTAGTGTGGAGTGTGGTTTTTCCCCTTAATCTGATAATACATTTTACAGGATTCTGCTTCCTAGGAGGCCTGCCCGTTCCTATGGGATTGATTTGCTTTCTCCGCAGTAATATATTCAAATTTGGCATGCATCTTTTTTCTTTAGAATAACAAACTCTGAGAGGGGATGCTGTACGAGGAGTTCTTCCAAGTCTTCATTGCACTGTTCTGATTTAGGGCAAGATCTTGGACTTTGAACTTGAAAGGACCCCAGTGTTTTTTCTTCTCTTTTTCATTTTTTTCATGTTGATAAGCCCTTAGATAACATTTATCGTGTAATTATCACACTTTACTTGGAGCGAGAGAACTCATCTGTTTTTTCTTTAATGTCACCTGTTTTATCAACTTACTGATGTTAAAAATGCTGCCACTTCAATCTTCATAATGCTTCCTCATTTTTGTTGTTGGTTGTTTTTTTTTTTTTCCTCATCACAGCAGCAGCTCTTAGAACTTCTGTTTGATACAGGAAGCTTCATAATCTGTGGTAATTAATATATGGAGAAAGCTGCAGAAATGCTGTTAAGTAGTGAGTTATTCTGAAAAATCAAGTGACTCCTTGATCTGAACTGCAGGTCATAAATTTCCGCGTCATAAATACAATTTTAGTAGGAGTGCGGTAGCTGTGCATCAGAACTTGTAACAGTGAAATCGGAATTTATCAGATGATAAATAGGGTTGAAGCACATGCATGTGATGGAACTGCCAGCTCAGTTTTATTGGTAGCACTGCTGCTTATTACTGCTCTGTCATTATAGATCAGGACCTAGGTAGCTTAATAAATTCTCATATACATGTGCATAGAATTTAGGATCTTGGAATATTTCATGTCTCTATGGTGTTTCTTTCCCCTCTCACCCTTTATAGTTTTCTTTGAATCTGTACTGCAGACAGTGGTCAGTAGTCCAGGTTAGGGTTTTTTTCTGTCTGCATTCTGAATGATAATCGCTTCACAAAAATCTAATTTTGGGACCATAATTCTACATTGTATGCTTTCACTTGTAGTGTGTGTAGAACATGATCAGTTTTTTTAATTTTTATAATAAAGTGTTTGATATGTTATGCTTAATAATCAGTGTGGAAATGTGAAGAAGGTAAAGTGTGTTTGGAAAACGTCTTTCTCCTGAAGTATTGCTCTGCTCTTAAGTAGCCTCCAAAATGTGAGGAAGGTGCTGGGTTGGTTTTTTTTCTTTTTCTTTTCAGTTTGGTTTGGTGCAGTTTGTGTCACTCTATTTTACAGGGTTTTTTTATTAGATTTTCTGTGTAACGTGTTATGTCTCTTATTCATGTAGCAACTTGAAGAATGGTAAAACACTTTGAAGAAAGAAGGAAAAAGTAACCATAGACCGCAAATAATTGGGAAGACTCCTGAGCAGGCCTACACATCATCTGAAAGTACTTCTCAACCAGTGTTTTTGAAAATACTAGTTAAATTGTACCTTGATGGTAGTTACTAGAGCTTTCTCAAATAAGTTGAAGCAGTGTTGGCTTGTATTCCTTCAGATGTCTGGGAGCTAGCTGCACTGAAGAAAGCTCATAGAGGAGAAGATTATATTTACTTTTGCAGTTGTGTTAGGATTCATCTTTTGAAATGGAGGGTTGTCTAAACTTCTTAGTGAATTTACATCCTAGTAATTTGCTTAGTAATTTCCTTCCTAGTAAATTCATCTTAATGCTGTTTAGGACGAACTGAGGTAATTAATTTTCTTCTGGTAAGTTTATTTAGAAAGATAGGTAACTTGGAATTTTCCCTCCAAGTTTGTTCTCTGCAAAGTGAATATTCAAAGTTTAATGGGAGAAAAATTGGGTATGGCCTACAGTCTAAGAAACAATCCCAGAAAGTATTTGGCATGTAAATAATTAATGGTTTTAATCTTTGAAAAAGAGATGCCCAGCTTCTGTTGCAGTGGATGCTAGATATATTTTGTTTATTATCCATCTGTTTCATGTATGTTTCAGGGTTGGAAACTTTGTGCTTTATGAAGGAAGTTTGACACAGAATTTCATAGATAAGTCATTCTTAGTAAATTCTTAATGTATTTCTTAATTTTGTGTTGGGTTAGGAAGCCGGTGTAACCATGACAAATAATCAGTTCTTGGCTGTTACGAAACCTCGCAGGAGCATCTTAACTTGCTACTCTGTTGAATGGGGAGTCTTTCACCTTACATGAATGGCTTTCTCTGCATGAACTAATTTTCAGGGATGGGATTCCCACCTCAAGCCTTTGCCTTTGTTTTTATTTTATTAAATTATTGTCAGCTAAAGCACTTAAGTTCTAGCATAGGGTAAGATGTAATTTTTGAAATGCTCATTGACACAATGTTGATGTGCCTTTTCTACTCCTCTTGCAGTTGTGTTGTAATGAATTTGGTTAAATAGAGAGTATTTTGAATTTGAGTGTTAAGAAGTGGTTCGTTCTAAGTTTTTGCACTAAGCGCTTTGAAACAAGTGAAGTGACCGAGAAAACTTTGTTTGAATTTTCAGTGTTGATGTACAGTCAACTTTGGGGAAGAAAGGATTATCTTGGTCTATCATGAATTTAGTTTTCCTTAACAATATATACAATGTCTTCCTCTGTTATTCAAATATTACTTTAGGCCATACCTGAACTGAAAAACTAAGTAGTGTACTTTAGATTGCCTGCATTGTTTACACACTCTGATCATCAATTTTTGTGGAAAAAAGTACCTAACAGTAACATAGCCTTTCAGTCTGTATATCTCATAGTTTATGTACAGGGAAACATAATTTTAAGGTAATAGGCAAGCAATCAGTGGATATGTAGGCTGCTGCTCTGGCAGATTTTCTTGACACCCCCCCTCCGTTGCATGTACTGATGAGCAAATCTGTTAAAAATTCCAAGCGGATGTTGTTGGAAGGAGCTGGTATAGGGTGTGGTGTGGTTCTGTGCTGGGAGCCAGCAGGGATGTGGAGCTGGTGTCCTGGCCCCACACGTCCACAAGAGCCATGCATGGAGAGGGAGCTCCTGATAACACAGGTGTTTGTTTAGCTCTGAACTCCTTCTGCATCCGCAGGAGCGCTGGAAGAGTACCTGTCCTCCTGTGGAGAGGGGGACAGTCCAAGCATGGACTTCCCTGCTGTTACTAGCTTGTAATCTGCATTGCTGTTCCAAGTTGGGGGGGAAAGAAGGGATTGATTGATTTATTCTTAAATAGAAAACCTGCAAGTTGTGTGCAGATAATACAGTACTTCTTTTAGCTCAAGTGGGTTTTTTTGTGCGCTTTAAACTGTTTCCTAATCTACTTTGGCTAAAGTGAAGTTAGCCTGCCTCAAACAGGTATAGGTGGCTTAATTACAGGGAAATCATTGCTGATATAGTACTTTAATTCCCTGAGTTACAGTTGCTTGATGAGACTTCAGGAACGAGAGAAGTGTTGACTTTGTCTTTAGGATTAATTTCTTGAAAGCATAACAAAACTTAAATTGATTTCTTTCAGAAGAGCGAAGGAATTGTATGACTCTCATGGCATTATTACCATCAGCCTCCTAGTTGGGAACATGTTTTTTTGAATGAAATGTTTTAGCTGCATCAAAAGGTTTGCACCACAACTGTGGTTATACAGAGCATTAGAGAATTCATGTATTGAGAAGCAGTGCATTACGACTTTATCTTGTTTTAGTATTGTTATTTAAGGATGATAATTTGGGAAGTTAAGCATCAGAACTTGCCCTTATGCATCGTTTCATATCTGACTGAATGTGAAAGGGTACATACGGGCTCTAGGTCTTTTTGGACTTGACTCTGCCAGGGTCCTCTTCTGGTTACAATTGTTTGCTATGCCATGGACACTGCTTTTTAGAAAGTATGTATGTAATTGTCTGTGAATGTTCTTACTGAAATTTTCCTGAGATGTTGTAAGTAATTGCTCTCATATTAGAGAAGGAGGTTTGTTTTCCCCACTTCTTACCGTGCACTAACTTTTAAGTGCCTCATCCCACGGTAAACTAACTTTTAAAATGATACAGAGCTAACTCTGGTAAAGTGAATTAAATGCAGTTTTGTGGATTGGGAAGTTTTATCTCCTGTTCGGGTGAGAATCAGAATAGATGGATAAAAATGGGGGATTTTGAAAAGTGCTGCAGGAGGGAGAATTGGGAGTGAGGAACAGGGAAGAGAAAGCAGGGCTGGGTTCCTTCCATTTTGAAAGCAGCAAGTTTATTTTGGCTACTGTAATGTGAAACTGTGCTGTAAATGCGATCTAAGTTGTGAGAGGAGTTGTGACCTGTCACAAGAAATCTAGTGAAATAGTAATTGGGGCACAAATTTTTTTCCTTCTCAAGTTATCTATGAGGCTTGAACATATTTTTTGTTGTACCAATGATAAAGTGGAACAAGATATTAATAACTATATTTTAAGGTTGGCAATGTAAGTTAGAGCTGTCGAAAATGACTTTTTTTTTTTTTAAATTCTGGGAACAGTGGGATATCCATCAATGACATTTACATGCTAATTCTCAATAAAAGTTAAAATATGTATTCAATAGTATACTTTTACGGTAATTCTGGTGTAGTTAGTATGCATTTATTGAATGTTCTAGTTGCCGTGTGGGATATTTTGTAAAAAGATATTTGCCAAAATTTGTAGTTGAACCGTAAAATAGATATAAAGGGTATGACACCTTTTTCTTGAACTGTCTAAAGTTTGAGTAGATAACTAATCAGTACATAATTATGCTTAGATGAAAAATTACTTGAGAAAAACAACCCAGGGTATACCTAAGCATGGCAAGCTCTGCAGTGTGTTGTGGCTGCCTTTTTACAGTTATGGTGCGGCTGATTGTTTGTGACTTAATAGTGGGCAGTATGTGGTTGAAAATTACATAAAGAAGGGGTTTCAAGGTAGCTTTTATTGTGGTGATTGCAGTAACAGCAGTCTAGGTAGTTAAATCTGCAAGACGCTCCCTGCGAAAGCTGCTGTTTTGTCTGCCTGTGCATCAGCTCAACAGCCACTTACGCAGAAGAAAAACATATTCAAAAGCTACTTGTGCATTTCAGTTGCACAAACATTTTTTTTTTAAGCTTGAATTCAGTGAAGTCCACTAAGGATTTGTCTCTTAGTAACAGCTTCACACAGAAGACCACAGTAGTTGGCATCTGTGTATGCCCCAGAGAAAACATGGAGACAAGGCCTAGTTGTAGTGGTGAGAGAATTTTGAATTGGGAGGAACGATAAGGAGAAAAAATACTGAAATAAATGTGCAAATGTGATTTTTCAAGGTGTGCATTTATTTTACTGTCCAAAACAGTAAGCCTGTCAGATTAAATGAGGATGGTCACAGGACTAGTTAGTCCACTACAGCAATAGTCATCCAGGTTTCAGATCTTAATTGTTCTGTCTTTCTGGCCTACAACTATTTTGACAATACGCTCTGTACTCTGCTTTTTAAAGTCTTTCTGTGCTTAAAGCAGTCAACCAGTACTGCTTCCTCTTCAATTACCCTTCCCCACAAGGAAAATTAACTACTTTTTTTTCAATTTAAAGAGCTTTTTGTTGCATTTTACATAGAACAAGTACCACCTCACTGATACAGACATATGCAGTTTGCCTTTTCTAAACATCTCAAACATTGTAAAACTGAGTAGAAAGACGTAAGGTGGGTAAACTGGTTATCTACATTTAAGTAAAACTGCCAGTTTGGATCCAATTGAGGAGTTACAGAATTACTGAATTTGCTTTCTTTGAAAATTTTGTCTTCCTCTCACAAGTCGTGCTGCAGTCAGCACTTCTCAGAGGAAGTTCGCATGGTAAATATGCTTCACCCTGTTTTTCAGCAAATCTCAGCGACTATGCTTTGAAGTGCAGTGTGTTTTACAGTACATTAAAATTTTGAATAGTCACTTGCCATCCTTTTGTAACATCCCAGCATGATTGTATTTTGTTGCAGTTCTAAAAATGATCTTTAACTTAGCATCTTATGGTTTGTCTCCTTGGCTAGTTGTTGTAATCCCAAGCCTTGTTGGTGTTATGCTGTAAGATGTCTCCGTGATTTCTTGAAGGGTTGACATCCACAGTGGGGATGAAATGTGTGTGTACTGTAATTGTGTTTTGGACAGCTTTTCTTGATTAAACTGGTTACTACCTTTTATCATAAAGGATGACTCTGAATAGCTTTGGTCCCGTATGTTTCTGATTTAATTTTATCATTAAGACATTTTATTAAATAATGCAGGATAAAAAAAATTTGAACATTCACATGATTAGTACTTTTTTGGACATTAACTGTGTTAGAACTTATCACTATCACTGTTACTTTATTGCCAGCTGTGATGTCTGCCAATTTAATTTGTGACAATGGTAGTGTAATAACTCAACAGATGAAAGCATGAAAGCTGCTGGAGACTTCAGTGATCTTATGACATTTGTCTTTGGCAAACACACCGCCCAACCCCCACTCCCAGTCAAGGGACCATGGTTTTTGTTTGTTTGGGGCTTTTTGATTTTTACTCAAAGTAATTAATATTATGGACAGTTGGCAGTATCTTGAGTAATCTAGGGTGATTGTACCTATGCAGCTGTAGTTTACCTGTTGACTAGAAAATAGACCAGAAAGAAACTCTGTGCTCTGTACACAGAACATGGTGGTATTGCTTTCTGCAGCATGTTTGACATCATCTTTAGCTAAGCTGGATGCTAATTTTGGTTTTTGGGGTTTTTTACACTGTGTAGAAGTAGTAGTTGGGTAGTTTAAGCCAAGCCTATGATGAAACAGCGTTTTGAAAATTTGCATATGGTCTTTCATTAAGCTTCATTCAAACCTAAAACTCTCACCCTTCTCATCTTTGGGTTAGATTATGTATGTAGGTAGCTCTGATGCAATGAGATGGATCTTGATTGGGATATCTAACTTCTACAAAAAATTGGTATTTCACCATATAGTTTCTAGTGTGGAGTGTGGCATTGACTTAATACAGTCAAATGTTCATGCTGCAGCGTTTCTACTGAAAGCTTAATGGGAAAATAAGTACTTACCCATGTCAGTGCAGTTGAATGAGAGCTGTAGGTCTTACTTGGTTGTCATTTGAAGTCATTGGGGTTTGTAGCTTCTGTCAGAAAGCGTGGTATCATTTTAATTTCCCATTCATCTTGCAAAATTAATTTTCTTAAATGTGTCTCGCAGTGTTTGTTCTTTCGTTTATGGCATGAAGTTTTGTTGTTCGTTACCCAGCCTGGAAATGGTCAGAGCTGCATTTTTTTTTGCCTTTCTAGTAAGTATCAAGTGTTCTTCTGAAGAGGATTTATGGCTTTTAATCAATTTTATATTGTTTTTCCTTGTAATATAGCTGAGTTATTGTTGTCTGACCTTTAATGAAGATCTCTTTCTTAGGTTGTTGAAAATCTTTTCTTCAGCTTTGACCACATTTAGTACATTAGTAGCAGCAGTTTTCTTCTCTCTCTCTATTTTTTCTTTTTAATTTTTTTTTTAATTTGACATCATTTATGCAATTTGCTGACTTTGGCAAGATGTATCTGTCTCTAGAGCAGAGATTTAAAGGTACTTAAAAAAACATTCCAATGATACAAATCATAGCATCTTGTCATCGTGGGGCAGATTGGGTAGGCAGAATGAAATCTGGCTAGGATTGCCCTGCGTGGGGGGATAACAGGCTGTTTGCTGGCATGGACAGAGCTTTGTTTCTTATGATGCAAAATCTGTATCTGGCAAGATCCTTACCTGAAATAGTATGGCTGTAGGCAAAACATGAAGCAGGAGGTGTGCAACGTGCTGTTTCATGAGTTCTTGTAGAGGAACCAAAATACTAGTTAGGTTGAGGGGAAGCACCTGGAGTTTTGTGGCTGTGGTACAGACAGATGGAAAACAGAGAATCTGTTTTTCGGCAATGCAAAAAAGTGCACCTCAGAAGCTGGGGTTTCTTTTTGGCTATTTGGCCTGCAGTGTGCATCTGACAAAGCGATTTGGCTGCTTGTTTTTCTGGCATGGTGCTTGCTCTCTGCTCCCATGCCAGGCCTCATTCTGTTCCTATCTAAATCAGAGATACAGTGTCTGAGAGGAAGGTTTTGAAGATGCGTGTTTAGTAGAAGACAGTGCAGTATGAGGAGGGGCGTCTGTGGTATTTAAAAGACAGTTTTATTGAGTTTGGAAAAGTGACATGCAGATAAGACTATGATATCAGAGTTTTTGTTAAAGACTTCAAGCCTTGGAATTGCAGGAATTGGCAAGTAAAGGACGGACATACTAAATGATCTTTCTGTATTGCTAAAACTTATTCAGCATGTGAATAAGCCTGCTGGACTTTATTGCAAAGCAATTAGAATTCAGTGTCTTGTTTGTACTTTATTTTCAATGAAATCACTTGTACAAAATATACTGTTGCTTTTTTGTAGCCAAGACACAAAGTATTTAATAACATGATGGTTCTTGCTTTTTAAAATATTTTGTATCATTTGCATGCTTTATTCGAAGGCCATTTTCCATCTTTGCACATAGTGGTCACAACTTCCAAAAACCTAGGGCAAGAACAAAAGGGAGAACGGTGGAGAGATTATGACTTTGGGTTCCCACAGTAGCCTCAGCTGGGACCAGAACTTGGCTTTCCTGGCTTTAACTGGTGTGCTGGTGTACAGCCTCCCTGGTGATTTTACAGTGACTGTTTTTTTATTTTGATAACTTTTTTTTTTTTAATTGGAATCACTACAGCAAACATTCTGAGAATAAAAAATAGGGTATTTTTCCCCCTTTGTCTAAATGTAATCTTTTAAGTTTCGTTCTAGTTAAAGTATACAGCTTTTTAGGTACATTTTGGTAGCTCACATTCATATGTTGCTCAGCATAATAATACTGGCTCACATTATTTCATGGGAGTATTTTTTCAAGTATCCTTGAAGATAGCCGTGGGGCTCTAAGTTCCTATTACCCACCTTTTACTGTTGTGGGAAGATACACTTACTGAAATGATGGATAGCTGAGTAGCTTACAACTTCTGTTGTTTTAAGATTCGGAACTTGCACCCAACTGATTTGGTTGATGCAGCTGTTTAGCTTGTAGTGGTCTTCTGGCTCAAGAAATAGCCTACCAAGTGTTAAACAGAATTCTTTGCAGCTACAAGGACTTTGTGCAGTTGAACAGAATCTGGGAACACAGGAATGGTGATCTGATGCATCCTACACCAGAGAACAGATTTCTGTCTTGTATTGCCTGAATCTGCGACCCATATTCTTAGAATTCTACTGTCACAGAACATCAGATTGTGGCTGACTCATTCTCCTGGAGTGTATTTTTCTTTTTACCACAAAAACACCACTAGGCATTTAGGCAACCTGTAACTGAAGATCTGCTTTACTACAGAATCCTCTGAACCTTGTGATAAATAACATACGTAGGTATGCTGTAACTGCTATGTGCTAGTCCTGTCAGGATCTTACCTTTTGTGATTTATTTTTATTTGTACTCAGACTTTTCGTTAGAACTTTATCTTTTTTTTTTCCAGAAAAGGGGCCATGTTGTCTCATAGCTATTTTGGGATTGGGTTTTCGCTTATTTAAAAAGTGTGATTACCTTTTCTATTCCTCGTGAGGTAGGTTATGTCTATGCTTTGTACTGTGGGTTTGGTGGTATAATTTTTGGGTTTTATAATTGTTATTCAGAGAGTGATGTCATTCAGTGTCACTTAAATGATAGATCTGAAGGAAGGGTCTAAGTAGTTTTTATCTTAGAGGAGCCAGTCAGCTAGCCAAACAAAAAATTTGGCATTAATCATAAGCATTTAGCTCTGGCAAACCTAATGTTGCAGTTCACAAGTCCTACAGGTGGCTGTCCCCTGGTCTTGCTGTGAAGGAGTTCTGTTCCTGCTAGAGAAACAGTGTACTTGCATCTGGATATTTTAAAATAGCTGTGAATATTTTTACTCAATGTCTAAATACTTCTCAGACACTTCACTGACTGGGAAGCCCAGAACTTCCATACTTCATGAGCTTCTGTGTGAGGATGTTACAGGAGACAGCGTCAGAAGCCTTGCTAAAGTCTAGGTGGACAATATCCACTGCTTTCCCCCTGTACTCTTATACAGTGATGTGAAATCTGCTGTACTTTCTTAAAACCAGAGTGGAAGTATGTGCTTACCCTCTCTGTAGGGTGAAGAATATGGCTAAGTCATTTTACCTGCCTATGCAGTATATGTTTAGTTCTAAATATTAGATTGTAGAATCTTAGAATGGTTAGAGCTAGAAAGGACCTTTAAAGATCATCAAGTTCTAACCCCCCTGCCATGGGCAGGGACACCTCCCACTAGACCAGATTGCTCAAAGCCGCATCCAGCCTGGCCTTGAACATTCCCAGGGATGGGGCATCCACAACTTCTCTGGGCAAGCTGTTCCGATGCCTCACCACTCTCACAGGAAAGGATTTCTTCCTAATATCCAATCTAAATCTCCCCTCTTCCAATTTAAAACCATTACCCTTTGTCCTATCACTACGCTCCCTGACAAAGAATCCCTCTCCAGCTCTCCTGTAGCTCCCCTCACATCCTGGAAGGCTGCTCTGAGGTCTCCCCAGAGCCTTCTCTTCTCCAGGCTGAACAGCCCCAGCTCTCTCAGCCTGTCTTCACAGGAGAGGTGCTCTATCCCTCTGATCATCTTTGTGGCCCTGTGCTGGACCTGTTCCAACAGTTCCATGTCCTTTCTCTGTTGAGGTCTCCAGAGCTGGACACAGTGCTCCAGGTGGGGTCTCACAAGCACAGAGTAGAGGGGGAGAATCACCTTCTTTTGATGCACCTGAGGATGCAGTTGGCTTTCTGAACTGCTAGCACGCACTGCCAGCTCATGTGGAGCTTCTCATCCATGAGCATCCATGAGATATTGGTGGATATTTTCTCTTTAACCTTCTGATGTTGTTTCCATTATTTGCTAATTTTTCTACTTTAGTCGTCTTGTGGGCTACCTTATAACTAACTTTAGATATACGTCATTATCTATATCAGTGTCATAATATCATGAAGTAATAATGATCTGCTCTAAAGGAGTTTACTTTCTGCAGTCATTGTATTACCTGAAGACACTTCAGTGATATTGCAGAAAACTGTTTTCAAGAGATTAATTTGTTTGATGTTTTGCTATATTAGCTTTCTGCTATAGCTTACTGATTCAGCACAGTGTGTTGCTGTTGTTCCAGAGAGGACTATTAAATGGTCAGAACTACCTTCGTCAACCAAACTGACAGTCTTACAAAATAGAAAATAACATTTGAGAGTTGTATTCTGTAAACTTGTGTTTGTTGATACCATGAAAAATAAGAATAGTTGTTACAGAAAAGAGTCCATCTTGCTTTCCTCCTGCTTGTGGCAGTGACCAGTGCTACATGACAGGAAAGGAGTGTTAGAATAGGACGGGCATACAGTGATGCTTTTCCAGCTTCTAAGAATTTGCAGCTCAGGGATTTTCTGAGCAGTAGGTGTTGTTTTAATATGTGATCACCAAATAGTCCTAATTTATATTTCTTGGGATGGGAAGAGGGCACCGTATAAGCCATGATGCACCTTGTTACTGACCGATTGGAGAAATGGCTTTGTCATCTTGTTTATTTCAGTGATCTGTGTATTACAGTCTAAACATGTGGTTGCACCCCAGTGATCCATAGTATTGGTTACCTTGTAGGCTGTCATTTTGTACTTGTGCTTGGGATTTTCTTTTTTCTTAAATGCATGACTTTGCTACAGATAATCTTATTACCTGCTTTTGGTGGTACTTTAGCATGTTTTTCTTTTTAATGGATGCTCCCCCGTTACTACCTAGAACAACATAAAACTTAAAGCACACTTTGTTCTTCTTCTCCCCCTCCTGCCCCCAGCCCTTTGCTCCAACTCGTTGATAAAAAAGAGCTTTTTTAACCTTTTTTTTTTTTCTTTATTTATTCCATTAGAAGAAAAGTGTTTGGTGTGGGAACTGGAAGGCTGCCACTTCTGAAACTGCTTTCTAGTGTTTGACATGGCAGTCAGGATGTGGCAATCAGGGACAGGGTCCTTTAGTATGCTGTATGATGGCATGGAAGACTAGTCACATGGATGTGAGTTGACATCAACAACAGCATCCAGTGTCCAATACATCATGAGATTAGGAAACAAAGATTTCAAAACATATTTGTTTAAGCTTCTCATTGGTGTCTATTTTTCTGCATTTCTGAGTCTGTTTTCTTGCCACTGACAGACAGGCACCAGAGCTCATTTCAATGGGATTCAAGATAGGCAGGTGTGAGAGGGCTTTGATCTGGAGGCTGTGCAGCTCATTAACAGGGCTAAAACGAGTTAACGGGCCACGTAGTTGTCTCCTTGGGTCTGGTTTGCTGTGCGCAGAGCAGTTCAGAGCCTCAGCTAAGGGGTGGGGATGAAAGTTATATTTACTTTTTAAGTGTTGATAGATATGTTACTCAATACTGTTTTCCAGTACTTGACTTAGGCTTTTTTTCCCTCTTGGATAATCTGCTTATTGTTAGCCTTTCCTTGGAAGAGCATTGTATCAGTTCTTGCATACTTCTTTCTGCTCTGGTGTGAAAGTCTCATAAATTTGTTGGTTTACAGACTTCGCTGACATATTAAATTGTCTTAAAGAGGCCTGATCACTTAGGAAAAGCTACCAGGGCTAAATTAGTTCTGTATTTAATTTCCCTTCTCAGACTTGTTCATCATACCAAGCTGTTTTTTATAAAATGTGCCTTTCTTTTTCCTCCTCTGCAACTCTTACCGTAGCCATGTGGTGCTGAAGTGAGGAAAGCTCTTGTGTTCGGGCCCTTGCCCGGTATTTTAACTTGGAAGTGTACAAATAACTTTTTGAGGCTATAAGGGAGCAACATCAGGAAAAATCCAGCAGAATCTTTTGGTTATTGTACCTGGGAATCTGTAGTGTTAATTGCTCAGTACAGAAAGACTTCCTTCTGGAGAAATGTGGCATGCAAACATTTTATTTTACATCTCTGGAGTTAAATCCTTTGTTTGGATTGCTTCACTTAAGTGATTTTTACTGTGTTCTTTAAAGACCTCGCTGACACCTAAAATTTAGTTTAAAGTTGCAGAGAAAAATGAAAAATAGCTTGCTTTATATTTTTACTGAAATTGAATTTCTGAGATGACAGAAATTATTTTAATGCTTATAAGTAGATGTGCTAGATATTCTGTTATTTAACCACATCTGTAAAGTGTCATATTGGATATTAGTACCTGTAAATACTGTTTCTTTTCAACAGCAAGTAAGTTTTTGAGGGAAAAATTATGTAAATCTTGCTACCTGAGATTTGTGTTTACAGTGTGGTGTACTTCTCATGTTATTTACACCAGAAGGTCTTGCAGATACTGCCTGAGTGTAGATGATGTAGGTGTGGTTGGCTGCTTTTTAAAAAATTTTTCTTTATTTTTGTAACTATTAGTTTCCTAACGCGGGGCAAGGATGAGCATAGTTGAATTATTCTAAAACCTTATAGCAGTGAGGAAGTTCTGCTTATTGTTTGTTTGTTGGTCTGTGTGTTGCTGGCATGACAGAAATACTTGAGGAGGATGACTATTCCTGCAGGATGACTGGCAAGGTAGGAGAGCTGCTGGTTGACTGCTGGAGGGAAATGAGCTTAGTGAAGATCTATTATAGAAGTCTGTAGTGTCTTTAGGAAGAATAGTTCTCAGGACAGCCTGCGTACTTTAAAACAGAAGATTTCTGTTCTTCCAAGTTGAGTAAACCAGAATTTTGCTTATATAGATTTAAGCACTTGTTCACATAGGGTAAAGTTACTTCAAAATGTACTGAAGTTCAGTATTTCTGTAAAATACTTAGTATTGTAAAATGGAGTTTCTCTGTGTCTCAGATTTGCAACAGAGCTTAACTTAGTTTTATAAAGCAGGATGTGGTGGATGGATCATCAGATAAACTTCTCTGGAAGTAGAAATGTGCTTTGAGAGAAGTAATACCTTGTAATGAATAAAAGCATCACTTGTGAAGTCTGAGCTCTTGTAGTCCTGACTTGGAGCATCTGCAGTTGCCTAAGTGTGAGTGTAGTTCCCTTCTATTATGATCAGTTTGGAGAAGCTAGAAATTCTAGCTGCAAATCTTAAAATCAAAGCAATCCCTACTTGGCTTGGACAAACCAACATCTTGTTTTCCTCAGCTGTTTTTGGATCAATTCTGATAGGGATATTTAAAGAGAATGTGTTGTAACATGGAAGCTATCATCACTAAACTTTTTGTTTGAAATTGTGGTGAGCTAGTGCACTTCCCCAAAAATAATTTTGTGAGAAGCATGTTGCTTCTTAACTGCATTCTTTGAAATAGTTTAATTGCGTTTAATGAGAAATTTTCAAATCTTGCCCGGGCATTCATATGGGAGATTGTTTTTACCACAGAAAGGTCTAAGTAGAAGCGTTGGCCTTTCTTAATGCAAGAATTGATTAAAGCATATCTGCCTGTGCATCTTACTGCAATGTACCATCAGTTGAAATTGAATCGTATTGTTAAAATTAACCTTATCTTAAAAAAATGTTTTGTATTTTTCACGCAGAGGGTCAGTAGTACCATGCAACTGTGCAAGTAGAAAGGCTTAGATTGCTGCTGGAAATGTTCTTGTGAAATTATTTAGAGTTTTTATTTGCACAAAGGTATTCTCCATATGGAATAGATGAACACATCTTTCAGGATTGCTCTTGTTTATTTGCTGGTTTAGTTTTGTGACTGGTGTTCATACAGATGCCGGTGGCAGCACAGAGAAGGGGTAGGATTGGGGGTGAAACCAGCAGCCCAGGAGGGAGGGATGTGAGTCTGGGGAGCTACTCGTTTTTCACTCAATGGTGTTCTGCATCAATCTTATTAGGCAGTAGTTGGTAATTTTGCTATTACAGCAGTTGCATATGAGATGGCTGGGGGGTGAGATTTTTACTTCCTCTCCTCTTCCTCCCCCTGCCCCCCCTTTCCTTTCTGTAGGAGAGTTTAGTAATTTCAGTCACTTAGACTGTTCTCTCTGCCCTCCCCTTAAATATCAGAAGCAACCTTTTTTCAGTAACATGAGAGCTCTTTTGACCTATGCTTTTGAAATTGGTGTTACTAATAGATTCACTGAGTGTGCAAGTCTTGGCTTCCTGTGCATATTTCTTCTCTATCACTTCATTATTTTTTACAAGTGAATAAGGATTATGATGATTTTTTACAAATTGAAAAATGTCTATTTCTTTGGTAGAGCTCAGGTTTTGTGACACAAAGCTCATAAGGAAGCCTTAAATGTTGCTCATGGACTAGTCTAGTAATCATCTCCAATAAAGCTCTCTTTCATTTGCCATCAGCTTTTCATATTAGCAGTGCAATGAAGTTAAAGGTAGGTTTTCCTATTCTACAATTATTACTCATGCTTGCCAGGAGGAGGAATGTTAATGGAAGACTGCTCAGGGCTCCTGTGGGAAACTGTTAGGCGATATACTTAAGATATGAAACGTGAGGGATGTTTAGCTTGTCACTTATGCAGCAGATCCCTGCTTACTTCATAAAACTGTAGGGTAAGGTGCGGAGTGCCATTCACTGCCATTCACTTTCGGGGTCCGTCCCACATTTTCCCACAGCAGTTCATTCTTTTGTGGAGTACCTTCCATGCAGGTTGCTGATGAAGTTTGTGTTCTCTCTTTAACCTTTGTAGATTGTCTTCACAGAAACTGTATCTGTGTATGTACTTTTGGCCTGTGTAAAGTAGTTGTGGCTGGAAATTGGGAGTGTGAAATTGCCTGCTTATAAACCAGCGGCTTGGCTTGGGTAGCGAAAGGCAGTTCTAGGCGTGTTCACTTCCTTCCTGCTGTCCTTTCACTGTAGTCCTTTCTTCTTGTGCTTGGAAGTTATTTCTGTCAGTATAAATTATCTTGTTTCTCAAACAGACATATCTTTTTTTCCTTTTTTCCCCTCAGGACAAGCGCTTTCAAGTTAAACACTGTTGATAACATTAAGATTTGGCTGTTCGGGTCTCTAATCTGTATTCTTTCCCATGCTCGTGATTTGCAAGTAACTGAAGTCTGCTGTCTGTAGCAGTCTGTGTAGAAACTGAAGTGAAGCAAGTAAAAAGGAACGTGGTTTAAAGACATGGATTCAGACAGAGGAAGCATATCTTTTTGTTAGGTTTAGAAAGATGTTGCTGATTAGCAGGGAGATTTGCAGAATGCTGGGGTGAACATGGTACCAGAGTTGGGATTGTTTTTCTTAATTAGGAAGATCTTGTATTAGTTTTATGGGACTCATTTCCTTTTTATATCTTAATATAATGCAAATATTCAAATTTAAATTGGAAGCTATTTATGGTTGTTTTTTTTCCAGATTGTTGTCTTTGGGAAGAAATGAGCCCAAATTTTACCTGAGAGTCCTGCTTGATACTACAAGAATATCTTTGCTGCCTGGAGAGGGTCTTTTCTAAGTGGATTAGAAGCTACCTTAGAAATTACTCCAGTGGTTTCCACTTTTGGACACCATACCCTCTAAGAAGGAGTGGTTTATAGGTTGGCCCTTTTTTGGGTTCTGGTCTTGCTTTTGGTGAGGTGCCATGAAAGTGAAATGGAAGTACTTTTGAAAACATTCTTTCCTTTCAGTAAAGGCAGTGTTTTACGTAACCCTATATAAAGTGAATTTTCTCTGGATTGTTCCTTCTACTAGTCAAAGTTTGTTGTTTGTCCCTTGTGATGCTGGCTTTTGTGCATCTGTTTTCCTATTTTTTCTGCTTTTGGGGAACTTAGTGTCATATTTTTGGCTTTGACATACCACATACTTGGATTTCCTAGAACATGATAACTGTCTGCTCTGGGATGCTGTATTCAGTTTGTATGAGGAGGCACATGTATATCTGCAGTTAATGCTCATTGCTTCATCTGCTTATTTTGTGTGTGAAGTTGTAAATGATAGTAAGACAGGAGTGGTGCGTTTTGATAGTGACTTGCAAAACACGTAGAAGTGCAAAAAAATGTTTTGTAACAAGACAGTAGATGGAAGGGTAAAACTCTAAAGCAAAAAAACCTCTCCAAAACAAAATCCTGTCTTTAGCTGGACACCATCCAGTTCTTATACAGACTCCCAACACCAAGTAGTATTTATGTCAGGCTTCATGAAACGTGGTGGTAAGTTGTTCCCATAATGTTGTACATATGCTGCTGAAGTGGATTTTGTGTACTGTGGAGGATGTTTTTCAAACAACAGCTTCATTTCTTCTTGTTTCAGATTAAGAGAAGTTTCCGAGAAGCTGAACAAATATAATTTAAACAGGTAAGGCATATTACGTGCTGCTGTAAATAATTTAGGAAAGTACACTTTTTCTGACAGCAAGAAGCAAATGATTATACTGTAGATACAGCCTGTGAAAGCCTCAATTCTGTTAATAAGTTCAGAAATGTTTCAGATAACAGTTCTTACATTAAGAAAAAAATGTTAGATTTTCATCTATGATAAATTTTATTATTAAATACCCTTCTTAAAGTGACTCCTTAATTTAAAGTATCACCCCTGTTGTTTATTGCTGAAAAAACTTAAATGAAAACTTTTACCTTTTAAGGTTTTGTTCTGCATTTTTTGGACTTAGTGACAAAAAATACATGATAGTTGCTTCAACTAATGCACGTTTAGTCATTCTTGAATGTCTTTATATCAATAACAGTTACTACACATTGTTCCTTCCATATGCCATTTGTTTCTTTTATTTTTTTCAGACTTTTAAAATTTAGAAATGTTATATATGCTCACTTTTTGTTTTCAGCCACCCCCCTTTGAATGTATTGGAACAGGCCACTATTAAACAGTGTGTGGTGGGACCAAATCATGCTGCGTTCCTTCTTGAGGTAAATTATTTAAATCTGCTAACAAACTTGAAACCATACAGTTAAAATTAATTCTAACATCAAATTGATCAACATTCTTCAGTAACTGAAGACTTGTTTTTGTCTGTGATTATTTCTATAACTTGTCTTACATTTCAAATGTAGACACTTGGTTTTCTTGTTTTAAATATAGGATGGTAGAGTCTGCAGGATTGGTTTTTCAGTCCAGCCAGACAGATTGGAATTGGGTAAACCTGATAATAACGATGGGTAAGAAACACTTTTCTTCATATTTAATCATTCTTTTAAACTGAATAAGCAGATTTGCTGCTTTTTGTTTTGTTTCTTCATTTCTAAGCTAGATTGCCTTTGGAATGGGTACTTTGTCTTGATACATAATGGTTATGGTGATGCAGCCAAACAGCCTAGCTTGACAGACCGCTGTAGGAATAAATAGTAGAAGTGAGACAGGATCCCTTTAACTTCAAGAAACAAAACCCTCTAAAAATAGTCCTTATAAAAAAAAACTGTGTTCAATTGGTGAGAAGCTTCATGTAAAATCCACTGTGAAAGTGATTCTGTCTGGAGAGGCTCACTTTTTAGACCTGTTATCTTCTGTCCAGGTAAGTCCCCCTTTATAGGACTATTTAATGGTTCATATTTGGATGTAAACCGCTTCTTAATATTGAAACAGCATACTTAGGCTCAGGCTTGTGGATAGGACACTTGGTGATTACAATTTGTACAAATACGCTAACTGAAAACTTAGCACAGTGGCTAAGTCCAATCACTAATTAGCTTAATATGTATTTGCAACTGTGCTATTACAGATAGCCAATGTACATAAGATCTGTTAGGCATGTTTTCCACTTTCTTTTTCCGGTGTACCTCATAATATACAGTTAGCTTAGTTTGGAATATTCCCCAAGGGTGTTGCTTAAGCTGGTATGTTACCAGACTAAGTCCCTGAGAATTTAGACCTGGGATTCCAGGTTTTGTTCTTAACCCATTTGGGATTGTTTTGTGACTGATTTACCATCTTTTACTTTCAGTTCAAAGTTGAGCAGTGGCTCAGGGGCAGGAAGGACATCCAGGCCAGGCAGGACTAGTGACTCCCCATGGTTTCTGTCTGGTTCTGAAACTCTGGGCAGACTGGCAGGCAACACCCTTGGGTAAGTTTTGATAGGATTGAGGCTGCAATCTGTTTGTTCCATATTTGAGTATATGTGTATACACATATATAAATTGTATGCAGTATGTGTAAGGGAACTTATAATTACAGCCATTGTGTAGGTAGGGAATAATAAAAGAAAAGCTTTACTGAATTGGTTAAAATAACAGATGTGCAAGTGACCCTTCAGTACCTAGCATACAGAGTGTTCTTGATATATGTATGAAGAATAACTTGCTTTTGGCTGTGTTGTCTTTCTTTATGAACATTTTTTAGTTCCTTGATTTTGAAAAGTAGTTTTTAGAGGGACACTATCAATTTAAACCCTGATAGGCTAGTAGCGTAAAGTAAAATAAGTGAATTTATGCAGGTAGAACCTTTTATTATCTGTGTTTGCAGACCTTTGTGTGCTTAGTTTTACTGTGCCTCCCTCTACCCTGTCCCAAGTAATGAGTGATGTTTTCTTACTTGGCATCTTATACACAGTAATAAGAAGGTTGCCGCTCAGAACCTTTAAAATTGTACTATATATTGAATGTACTATATAGTTTCAATTTATTTTATCATTAGCTTTAAGATTGATGGTGTCCCTTTGTAAAGCGATGTAGATTAAACTTTATTACATAATTGCTGTAAACTTTTTGTGACATGTTGAACAGTGCTACTTTCCAAGGTTACTATCCATAGTGAGGAGGATTATGTATATAAACTGTGGTTTCTGCACATGAATGAATTGTTAAGATGGAGGGATAACAGCTTTTCCATGAAAGTGAATTTGTTGCTTATATTGCCAAATAAGCTAATTTCATCTGGGGTTTTGTTGAATCAAAAACAACCCACCCCCTTACACCTCCAAACTTTTTGTGAAACCCATGTGCCATCTGAACACAGGCAAACTGGTATTGTCATGTTTAAAATGTTACTGTGGAAAGTGTAAGACTTTTTGGGTTGGATTTTTTTTTTCTTTGTTATTCTTACCTGAACATAACTGATTAAAATTGTTTGAAGCTATGTGCTTAGGAGACCAACCCTGAAGAGTTCCTAGTTTCTTCCCTTGTGTGTTTCAGAACTAGGTGGTTGGAAGTCACCAAATTAGTAGAGTGTCAGCAGATACTATAACTGGTCTCTGTTAAATGGAGGAATACTTAACTTAATAAACTGAGTCTAAAACCGTTCAAACTGTGTAGCCCTTAAGTTAGATCACTGGATTTGGAAAAATGCTAGCATGCTATTGGGCAGTGGGGAGATGTGGAAAACTAATAGATAAGCAGAAAGATTCCATTCAATATTCGTGTTTATTCAAGGTTTAGACAGCTTTAATAGGAATAACTGTGTCCTTATAGTGGCTTTTTTTTCTTCTCTGTAAAAGGACCAAATTAGGATACACTTGGAATGTTTGAATTATTATATGATTATAAAGTGTTTTAACTGTTAGATCTCTGAAGTAGAATATGCATCTGTAATCAAGTATTAAAATCTAATAATTAACTTTTTCTTTCAACCTGCATCTTCCCTGTTCAGAGTTGAATTGGGAGTTGTTGTGTAGGAAGAATTTTACTTCCCCGTAGCCCTCTTCCCACCTTTAGAAACAGATTAACTGGCTCATTTTATTTAAAATGTCACATGCTTCTTTGATTTGGGTTTAGTTTTGTCTTTTTTTCCCTTTTTTAGTATTGTGGTTTGGTTTTTTTAGAACTCTTTTTCTAACTCATGAGACAAGACTTTTCTTAAAGCCATGCTTGAATTACTCTTCATCTTGTCATTATCTGTGTGCTCACTAGCTAGAATCGTGAAAACGTAGATGTCTTTGTGAAAGGGCCTCCTTTTAGGCAGATACCTGAGTTATTCTGAGATTGCATGGTCTTGTCAGGAGAGAGGAAAAAGAGAGAAAGAGCAACAAAAAAAGGACATTAGCAATCAAATTAACCCATAAAATGGAAGACAAATATTTGCACTTATTTAGCTTTTATAGCTACATGTGGTATACTTTTTACATTAATTAGGTACTTTTTCAGAGAACATACTTTTTTTTTTCTTGTCTTACTTTAAATGCCTTTCTTTTTCTTGAAAGGCAATTGAACATTAGGCTGTTTGACAGCAGGAAAATTCTGCTGATACTGGTTATTAAATAGCAATAATACCATATCCAGTGTCCTTTAAGGTAGTTGTACAACAAGGTTTAGTTGACCTTGAAGGACAAACTAGAGTATTTTAACCTTTCAGGACAACAGGTATACTGGTCTTAGGTCCAGAACGGATTCAGTTGACATAGTTAGGTGGTGTTGAGAGCAGTGGAAAGTTGTAATGATGGCGAGTTTTCTATTTCTATAAATCACTGTCTTTTTACTCCCTTGTTTTGATATTGACTCATAGAAATGAAATTTCTGTCAGTTTGGGCATTTTTTGCAATGTATACGGTTAATGTTGGTTTCTCCAACAGAAATATGTTGAAGGTAGGGTATCTCTTGAAAACCGTCCATGAGGATCAGAGAACTATCTAGTGTCAGATTTGTTTTGCAGTAAAGATAACATTATTTTTCTGGTATAATCTTAAGAAATTTCTTAACATAAATCAAGTATCAGAAGTTTAGAAGAACCATGTGAGCATAACGACTTTCTGTCAAACACAGTCCACTGACCATGAAGCTGCTGCATATATACTTTTACAGCAGGACGTTAACAGCTGAGTGTTAGATGTCGTGCTGCTGATACTGGTCGTGTTCTTACTGGCTTTGAGAGAGACTTTAATAGCATTTATGTATGCATTTGACCTGCCCTATTTTTCAGAGACTGTCTACAAGTTATTAATAATAAAATTAAAGCCTCACTTCTTGAAGTAGTCACCAAAGTATGCTAGTATAATTAAAAAAAAATAAATTGTAATCTAAATCTTCTAGGAGTCGCTGGAGTTCAGGGGTTGGTGGAAGTGGAGGAGGATCTTCTGGGAGGTCATCAGCTGGAGCTCGAGATTCTCGTCGGCAGACCAGAGTGATACGCACAGGACGTGATAGAGGATCTGGGCTGCTGGGGAGTCAACCGCAACCAGTGATTCCAGCATCAGTCATTCCAGAAGAACTCATTTCACAGGTACGCAAGCTAGAAACTGCTTGTTGCCAAAAACCTGGAGAGCTTTTCGTTGCACGTGGATAGGAATGTTTTGTAATAGTAATGCATTTTCTCCAAGGACTAATAGCGTATAATTGAAAAGGTTGACTTTCTCTAGCTGAAATGCTTTTATTCTTAAGTGCTGAGTGTGAGTGATAGACTTTTTTTGGATTCTAGAATTTTTGTTTCCCAAGCTTCCACTAAGACAAGATATGTGTTTTGATTTAGATGAGGAATGTCATGCAGTATGCATTTGCAGATGGAAGATGTAGTAAAAAAAACCAATTGAGAATAGTATGAAGCATGTAGCTAATACAGTTAAGTTTCTGGACGGTGTATGGCGAGGTGGATTGACTTTTTTTTTTCTTGCTTGATGAAAAGAGTGATTCATTCTAGATTTAAATGGAAGACATTAAACCTGTTTAATCTCTTTAAAATACTGGTAATTCTTATTAATGAACAGCTCTACTTAGTTTTATTATAAATGGTATTGATGAATGTTGGGTATAAATTGCTCTGATTTTTCCCTCTTAATGCACTATGGACTGAATAAGATTACAGGCTTTGCATTGTGTGATTAAATTGAGTTTGTGAGAATGTTGTAACAAGACATACTTAACAAACATGTTTGAAGAAAATAATACATTCAAAATATGTGAGTAGCTAATGTATTTTAATTCTTGGTTCAAAACAAGTTGCTGATCTGCATTTGGAATACAGATGTCAGTGGCTAGGCCAAAGATATCTGCTTGCATGCTTTGAAAGGTCTGTAGCATGACTGGCACAAGGTAGGAGCTAATGGGCAGGGTATCTACAGACCCACTAGCGACAGACTGGCTTCTAGTTCCTTTTTCTTTTTGTATTCAAAACTCTGTATGAAAGCTGGGGGCTTCTACCTTCACAGAGGCAAGATACTGGAGGTGTTGATTACTCTGAATTTAGACTCACTGTCAGGAGGTGATGTTGTATCTAAAGATACCTTCCAGTGGTCTCTTTCAACTGTGAAATGGCAGGGTTTTTTTGATTTCATTGTTCACTCTCAAAAAATAACCTGGAAGTGTTTACTGGTATCCTTGATACCTTCCATGAAGTAGAAAAACAGACTAGTATCCCTTGGTCCAGACAGTTCCATTTTATAATATAGTTTGTTGGTTAAATTGTAACTTTGCTTCCCTTGCTGTGATCTTTTGCCTTTTTTAAAGAAATAGCATACTTTGTCTACCTTTAAAACGGAAGGTGTCTGAAACATTTTTGGGATAACTCTAAAGCAAACCAATGGAAAGGAATCTTCACAGCTGGTTTATAGATCATGGACTCTGTTGCGTCTTGAAAATCTGTAAATTTCTAGCATAATATATTACAACAAAAATAAACTTTTGAGTGTTTTTAAAATGTCATTTTTCTTTTTTTTGCTTGCTGTCAACAAACTATTTTATTTGATGTCTCATTTTTACTGTGTTACAAAACCATTAAGTACTGGTTTCTTACCTTCCTTGCACAATTTACAGTCTTCTAGAGCTCTGTCATCTATGGCATTCTGGAAAATCAAAGTGCTCTGAGTCCTAGGGTTAGTGGAATGGACTGGAATGCTTCTGTATTTTTTTTATTTGGAAGGTTTTTTTCTGCATTTGCACTTTGGTATTAAAAATCTAAATGTTGCAGAAACTGCTGAAAATAAACCTTTAGAAATAGAATTATTAGAAAACCAGAGTAAGTAAGGGCAATGCAAAGAGAAAACAGTGTCAAAAAACGGGACTGAGGTGTAGTTTTGGATCAACAGTTGATTGCAAAACTGTTAATGAACATAGTCAACTTTCACTCAGTTCAAGTTAGGCTACTGAATTCCAACTTTGGCGCTAAATTTTCTAATGGAATCTTAGAATCTACTTCTTGAAATGCTTAATGCTGTAGCTAAAGCAAAAATCTGTCTTTGAGAATGTTATCTATGTTTGTATAAAAGCATTTAAACGTACTATCTAGTGCAAAGATACTGTGGAAAATCTATGCGAGCCTTTGTCTGTATGTAGTGATTGACTTTTTTTAGACTCCTTTTAGAATTAAGCATTCTTTTCTTGTGAATGGTGGTTGATGAGCTGAGAATGACCAGTAACCAATTACACTCTGCTCTTCCAGGCACAAGTTGTTTTACAAGGAAAGTCCAGAAGTATTATTATTCGAGAACTGCAACGAACAAATCTTGATGTAAACCTTGCTGTAAATAATTTGTTGAGTCGTGATGATGAAGATGGAGATGATGGGGATGACACAGCAAGTGAATCTTATCTTCCTGGAGGTTTGTATCCTGCAACTTTTGATAAGATAATGCCAGTGTGTTCTTACTTTTCTGTATTTAGGCACTGACAGCGTGCTCCATGCTCTGCAAGGTATGCAGCGAAGGCAGTTCTTGCTTATAGGAGCAAAGTCTAAAGATGCTCAAAACAAAAAAATACACTGGGATGTCTCGAGGGGTGAGGTTAGGTATTGAAAAATAGCTGTTGACCATGCTTGTGGGTAGCATAAAAGTTACTTTTTTATAATCCCAGGCTTTGTAACATCAGCATTACTTACATCTGTATTTTGCTGCTCAACAAGATGCTAAGACTGCTGTGTGGCTTGCTCATAAAAGCTAATTCTAAAACCTTCTAGTGACTTGCATGTTTTTTACTACTAACGTATATTCTTAAGATACAGCAGTTTTTAGAGCAAAAATTGTACAGCTTTTTTTTCTCAAATTGCCTCAAGCGTGGGCAAAACAGCTTAGAATTGTTGCAGTTAGACTGAGAATTAGTTCTTCATCTTAAGTTCCCCTCATAAATGCTGTAGTATTCTGGCTTTACTGGTAAAATGCTGTAATTGAAGTCCATCTATTTTTGAAATATTGTCTGTCCCATGTAATTGCTTTTTATAAAAAGACTGTAACTCAGCTTTTCCATGGGCTAAATTTAGGTAGTCTTTTCTTGCTGAGCAAACATATTTGAAAACATAGCAGCAAAATCTAATGTTTGTGTTAGGTGCACTGCATGAAAAGAACACATCGGAGCTCTGACTACATATTAGTTTTTCTTTCTGTGTGTCAAAACAACATTTTGATATTTTTCTAATAAATGTGTTGGTTGTTTTTTTTCTGCTCATCTGGTTCACCAGGAAGGTTCATGGGCTTCTTCCATCTTTATCTTGTCAATCATGTGATGATACAAAGGAGGTTTTTTTTGTTCTGCAGCAAAGGCTTTGTATTTCATTTTGCCTCTTCTAGTTTTAGTTGCATCTGTCAAGCTTCTTTATTTTGCTGTAGAATCAAGGGTACTCTGGTGAAAGGGGTGAAAAATCTTAACAATTTGAGTCTTGTTTTTTAGTGATCAGCTTACTAGCATTAGACAGGTGAATTGGAGGAAGGAAATTCTCCTAACTCTTTCCAAAGTATTCAAAGCAGGAATTCTAACTTGAAGCATACCTGAATGCATTCCTCCACAACTGGCCTTCAGAAGATAAATCCCTGTTAGTAATAATTTACAGTAGAAGTTCCTTTTAACCACACTAACCAACCTTCTACAGCACCAACTGTTCTTTTAGTACCCCTTGAGATCATAAGGATCTATTAATAGAGACTGACTGACAGCCTGTGCTGGGTAATTTTTCTTTGAAGGTGCCTGCGCTTCAGCCTGTGAACCTTTTGTGTTTGAGATAGGTTAAAGTAGTATGTGGAGTTTCACTGTCCAGAGAACAGTTTTGTCCTGGCTTAATTTTTAAAGCTTCTCCCCTGTTTAGACTAATCTTTCCTGTATGGGATTTCAATCCCCTAGTACTAGTATTTTTTTTTAACTTTCACCCCACAGAGAAACTGGGCTAACTCTTCCCCAGTTCTTGTGGGAAAAGACGTGGAAATGACAACTGAAGTGAAACTTGATGTTTTAACTCCAATCTTCAAAAATGTAATTGCAGTTTGTAGAACGTGCTGTGCCTTCTCTGTCTTAAGTTATTTCAGTCTTATGGGCAAAAATAAGTCTGTTGCACAGAAATGTATTAATTTCCTGAGTAGATGCCTGAATGTGTCAAAACGCTAGTCAGTGCTGTCATGAATCTGCTGTTGGTACATTACATAGTACAGATCACCAGTCCTTGCTTTTGTCACATAACCATGCAGGCTAGTTTTCAGGAAAGCCTGATAGCCAGAGAAACTTGCCTGTAGCTCTCTGGAAAAATACCGATGTTCTGTCCTTCAGAACTACACAGAACCTTTTCATAAGTCTTTTGCTCTAGAAACTTTGCGCTCTTCCTGCTTTTGGTTGTCATCTCGCCCCTGGATGCTTTTGGAACTATAACATCAAAGTTCATAAAAGAAAACTGTAGATAACTGATAAATCCTTTATAAATTCAATTTTTAGTCAAGATTTTATAAATTATTTTGCAAGATAACTCCTACTTTTTTGTTAATTATGCTTTGAAGCTTTCTGATTTTGTTCCTTCCAAGCACAAAAAAAAGCAAATGACAAGGCTGCTTTTGCCTCTGGACTTTTCAGGCTCTTGCATTTTGATTAAAACATGCTAATTTTTACTTTCTCCCTTCTACATATCTGCTGCTTAAATTTAGGGGTTAGTCCTCTAAGCCTTCCAAGACAGAGAAATTTTTTTAAAAATGCTAAGAGGTTTGTTGTTTTTTTTTTTTAAATCAAGTGTAAATTAAAAAAAGTTAAGATAATTTCCAACCACTGTGAAATTAATAAATTCTTGTTTAATACATCATAATTTCGTTAAAGTATCAGTTGTGATAATTCCAGTTAGTGCTGTAAACAGCATGCATCTGAATTTTTTTTGAAGTAATGAAAGACATGTCTCATCTTCCCAAATTCTTCAGAATGTCTTAAGTGAAGAGCAGAACGTTACTTTTCTGTACAGATTGACTTCAGTAAGTGTCTGTTAGGTATTTATTTTTTGACCCTTCGGTACTTTTATTTTGACTTCTCTAATCTAGTTCTGTTTCTTCTGTTTTATGCTAGTGAACAGAGAGGAATGTGGGTTCATTTGATACATAACAAGTCCGTAAGGAGAATAGTCAAGGTGAACACCGTGTAACCTAGAAAAGACTTGAAAGTCTCTAGATTAACTTTCCAACTCGTATAAAGTTGTATTTGAGGCTTCTTCTGGTCTTTATGTTCTGTTAATCTTCTGTGTAGAGATTTTGTAGAAGTTAAAATCATGTAGTTCAGATTTGTACATGTATACTCTGATGCTCTGTAACTTCTGCATGATACAGTGTGTTCTCACTAGTGGGACTTGAGAAACACAGCTTTGGCAACAATCAGACTGCTTTGGATTTTGGAATTGAGATAAGCTTATTTGAAAATAATTTTTTTTTCCCAATTTTCTATTTTTTAAGGAGAAAAGAGAGATGGGCTGCTATTGCAGCAATACTTACTGTATTGGCTGCGAGGGGAGATGGGAACCAGGGCTTAGCATAGGATCAGTTCAGTGGCTTGCCTTTGGGAAAAACAGTTAGGTGGATGTTTTTTCTGTGGTTTTGTTGGCGTGGTTTGGTTTTCTTGCTTGAGGGGGGGGGCGTGTTTGTTGTGGTTTGTTTCTTTTTTCTTTTAGATGAACTTCAAATTGGGCAATGTTTTGAATAAATATATCTTGTCAAGAGATGAGTTCCAGAGTACTGTTTGAGTCTGGTTTCCCAGGAAACCAAAGTGCATGTTTCTCTACCTTCACTGTCACAGTTCTGCCAATTTAATCCAAACTTTAAAGAGAGGAGATACTGAAGACATTGAATTCTTGAATAGTTCGTAAAAACTTGCAGCTGAGGAGAGGAGAGAACTTAATGATTATTCCCTTTAGGGAAAAGGTTTAATGCAAGCTCAACTTGAGATTGGAATTGATCTAGGCAGTGCCTTGAGTTAATGAATCCAGTCATAATGCTTCACATAGAGCCATTGAAAATAAAACTTTTCTCAGTACTTGAATTGCTGCTTATGTGCATACTGAAACTTGGGGTTTTTTATAGGGAGGATTGGGTTGGTGCTGTGTTTTGGTCGGTGGGTTTTTGTTTGTTGTTGTTGTTGTTGTTGTTGGTGGTGGTGGTGGTGGTGGTGGTGGTTTTGTTTCTCTGCCCTGGATATCCTTTTCCTTCCAATTCTCAATATTTTTAGTAGCGAATCATAGATACTTTCTTACCTAAATAGGTTGATCAGAATTATCAAATTTAAATGTGAAAGATGTGGTCTGATTCTGGACTAACATGGCACAAGAGATGAATGATACCATCCCACAGGATTTTTCTGAAGAATAGGAAAATAAAGTCATAGATAATGTTTTGGGGTGGGTTTTTTTGTTTTTTGTTTTTTTTTTCCTTCTCTTCCCCCCCCGATTCTTAAAGCTGTGCAGTATCTGTGTTTTCACAGCACTAAAAAAATTCCAGTGATGTTTGAAGGGGAGTGGATTTGGCTCCTATCCCTACTAGTCTTAGGACCTTTGTTTGCTCAAATAGAAGAAGGGAGATTTCTTGCAGAAATATTGGAAGAAAATTAAAATCTGATTTGAAACTGAAGTAAGAGGATAAGAAAAGGCTTGGTTTCCTCACTTGTCTTAATGTACATTTAGCTAAAACCTACATAGTTTTGGTTCTTAAGTTTGATAGCTTGAATTTTTACTTTCCTTTTTGTAAATACAGCTAAATTCAAGGTGCCTAACACAGTGGAAGGGAGTGTGTGCGTGTATGAATGTCGCAATTTAAAGTGTCTTGTTTGTGAAGAGAATTTCTGGCTTAGCTTACCTTAAAAAAAAACACTATACTGTCCATTTTGAATGAGGTTGGACAGGTGTTTTTTTTCTGTACTGGCCAATCCTATTCCCAAAAAGAGATCAAAGGTTTTTGCAATTTTTGGCTGGAAAGTGACCAAAAAAAAATTTAAATAAGTTGCTAGACTGTAGAGAGGTTAGAACTTACCTAGTGAAAGAGTGGTCATGGCGGCTGTGGGAGGAGGGAAGAGGAGCTGCATAAGTCTAGTACTTACAAGTTGGCACTCTTAAGGTGAGGTACACTCCTGCTTTACTGGTGCTGAAAGCCAGTGGAAAATAGATAAATTAGCAGGCAGGATAAGGCCACTCTGAGTGATCTGAAGTGTTTTAGTAAGACAGAGCTCGTTTGTCAAATACAGATTTTTACCTTTTTTTTCTTTTTAACCAGCATTTCCAAGCAGTCTGTCATGTTTTACTTCCTAAAACATACTGCACGAACCACTGAGTTCCAAATGGTGTGCTTTTAGAAGCACAAGCTACACTTGAGTGGGTTACTTCTTTAATGCCAAGAGTAGTTGTGCAGATCTTGCTTTGAAATCTGCTGCAGTTACTAGTTACAGTGCTGTTTTTCTCAGGACAACTGGTTGTTGTTGGTACATGTTAGATTTCCTGGAGATGAGAGTTTAGAAATTTAAGGATGAATAGTCTGATGTGCAGGGATGTGAAAGTCTTGTAACACATTCAGTATCAGTAGGTGAAATAGTTAAGTGAATTAATACTGACTGTAAATGTGCACTTCTGGCTTTTCTTCAGTTTTTGGATACATTCTCCTTTGTGTTCCTCCCCTGCTCCTTCATTCCAGACACTGAGGAAAAAACCCCATAATAATCAGTTCCTACTGTTAAGAATGCTTTTATTTAACTTCAAACCTTGATTTCTAGCTGCTGTTTTGTTTGATGCTTATTATGAGGCAGAGGCTAAGAACTGGGTCTGTTGAAATTCTGCGTGTCCCTTCTGTGATTCCTGGAGGGACTCTATGTATAGCCTCACCTTAGCTTCACCGGTGGTACAAGCAGGTGAGGTTGTCCTGCTGCCAGAAGGAGCTAGTCTGCCATTCCCTTGCACGGTGGTGAGGTGTGTGTGCCTGCACGGGTTAGCTGAAACCTAATTTGGAGAGCCTGTTTTTTTTTAAGTCAGGTTTGCTTGGAAGCTTGGGAAGGGGCAAATTTTCTCCTTTGGCTGCTGTAGGGTCCCATCAGCTTTGCTGCATGTGGTGAAGTGCCACCTTTGGGGCTCTCTTTGACTACCCAGTTAAGCTAGTCTGAAGATTGCTTTTCACCTTACTGCTATACCCTATGAAGTACTATTTCAAGCCAGGTGAATGCTAGTTGTAGATTTAGAAATCCTACGTTGCCCCAAGGAGGTACCTGCCACAGGGATGAAGGAGGGAAGTAGGACTGTCCTTTTTGTAGCAGCAAGATGGTAGTCAGGTTTATTTATCAGTCCATATTGCTGGACTTCAATAAATTACATGAATTTTCAGTAGCCTCTTTTGCATCTGGATAGTAGCTATAGTTTAGTAAATGGAGGGAAAGTGTTTTACACTTCAGTGATGATCAGTAATTCAGAGAAGCTCAAGTTTTCTAATGTAGAAGCTAGGGCAGTCTCAGTATTTAAGTTCATCTCTTTGGTTTTTTTTGTTTGTTGTGGGTTTTTTTTGTTTGTTTTTTTTTTTTTTTTAATTGCAGGATATTAAAAAATGGTACTTTTTCCAGATAACAGTTCTTCTTAACGTAGCTACCTTTTAAAGCTTTATTCTGAGGGCTACTAACCTGTCAATAAACAAGCATATCAGTCTCTGAAAGAAACATTCCATGGAGAGCATACAGTCTTTGACATCAAAGACATGGCTTTGTGAAGGCCAGCTTTCACCATCAGTTCTGTCCCCCCTTAATTCTAGGTTATCTCTGGGGTTCTGCGTTATGTGCATGAGTGTGTGGGCACGTGTATGTATGTTTATATATCTATCTTGCCCTAGCGCTTTGTTCTTTCAAATGACCAGGCTCGAATTTGAATTTAGGTCACAGAAAAATGCTTTTTGGGCAAGTCCAGTTTGGGAAATGTGGTTAGAGAATGGAGAGAGCAGTTCCTATAGGGAAGCTGGTTTCGTTCACTAGTCTGCTAAGCTCGATTGTAAATGTGGTTGCATAGGAGGCACATGAGTTTGCACTGGTGAATCTGAAGAGCAGAAATTCAATTAATAGATAGGGTATTTTTTTTGTTTTGATATTTGTTTAGTTGATGGTCTCTCTAGCTGATGTTTTAAGTAGCTGATTATTCACTTAAGACCCTTGTCTCCTCTTATAGAGGATCTTATGTCTCTTCTGGATGCTGACATACATTCTGCTCACCCAAGTGTCATTATTGATGCTGATGCTATGTTTTCAGAAGATATTAGTTACTTTGGTTATCCATCCTTTCGGCGCTCATCACTTTCCAGGCTAGGCTCATCCAGAGGTAATTTTGCACCTTTTTTATTTGTAATAAGTAGTTTACTGTGGAAAAAGCTAGTGATAGTACACACTGGTGGTTTAGATTCTGATTTAATGCGAAAGTAGACTGTGTCATGTTGTCAAATATAGAATAGATAAATAGACTGTTACTCATTATCAAAATTATTAATGAATTCTGAATATTAGCAGGTAAGTTCTGCAAGAACTTTGATAGTCATGCATTTTAAGTTTAATTGTTGATCATTGGTGTTGCAAGGTGTTATATAATTTTTGCATGTAAGTTTATTTTAAACAGTAGCATAAGCACCTACTAATAAAACGATTGCATTGCAAATATTTAATTTGGCTCAAAAATGAGTAACAATTGATGACATGCAGCATTCTTAATCTTTCATTTTTATTTTATTTTATTTTTTTTCTTTTGGGTTGCTTTATTCACTGTTCTTCACATTTCCTTAATTGTTCCATGACAGAAGTTATCTTTATGGAATGAGGAACTTAGCTACTAAGGAGACAGAAGAAATATAAATTTTACTTTTTGGAAGCATTTTTATAGTTGGATAAAGAGAACTATTGGCAGCTGATTAAAAACTCCTTGAGCAATGTTAAAGCGTTTTAGGTTTGGGTTTGTTTTTTTTTGTTTTTGTTTAAAGCGTATTACAGTTAAAACAATTATAACAGACCATGCAGCAATTTCCTATCTTTTTGAAGCAGTTGCACAAATGCCTAGAGTATTTCCAAACTGTTAATCCAACCTCTGCTGTGACTGTTTAGTACAGTTCTATTAACTTTCATGAACATGTTTTAGTGTATTGATTGATGTACATGTAAGTTCCTGTTACAAAATTTAGTCAGGGGTCAGTGTGGTGTTTGCTAGAAAATAAGTACAGTACTTTGTGAAATGTATGAGACACGCTGTTGCGTTTGGCTTATGTAAAAACTTTCCCACTTGTCTAATGCAGCAAAAGACGCAAGACTTAGTGTAATTTGTTGAAACTATGATTTAATAATGTGGTCACCTTATAAATGTAATTCCAGTTGATATTTGTGAGCATAAGTGAAGTACTTAATAGGCTAAATGCATTATGTGCATGTACGAATATTCAACATCTGACGTAACTCCTTCTAAATTCCTCCTTTTTTTTCCTTTCCTAAGGTTATTCTATATAAGACGTTACCGTGAATTTTATAATCCTTATTTTCCATGCATAGTTGACTCTTGGAAAGTTAGTTTGATTTAAAAAAAATTATCTGCATGAGCGAACTGCAGAGTACTGGCTTTAGACAGTTTGTAGGCCAATTGGAGGGGAAGCATTTTGGTAAGGAACATTTTCCTACAAGGATCCTTTATAAAACTTGTCTGAGTCTTGAAAAGTTTTCATTTGATCTACTCAAACCAGATACACTTTAATTTATTAAATCCAGTCCTACAGAATATTACTTTAAACAAAAGGGGTTGGATTATCAAATATGTATACAAGAGCTTTTTTTAATGCTTGCTTTCTTTAACCTTTTCAAATTACTGGTTTTTTGGGTTTTTTTGAAAGTTGTTGTGAAACTCTCTAATAAATACTCTTTTTTGGTTTGCATCAAGATATCCCACAGACTAAATAGACTTACGTATTTTTCTTGGTTGCTATTGTTTCTACATTGGTAAAACAATACTACAAAACTCTGCATATTGTACTATAAAACTTAAATTGCAACGTTAAGTGTATTTGGCCTCATACGATGTAAGTGAAAATGCTTTAGCATTTTTTTATAGTGCACAAAACCGTAAGACTACTTTATTTCTAGTTTATGTTTATTAATTCTAAAGTACATATGCTTGAAAGGGTTAATGTGTTGAATGTTGCATGTCAGGACTTTAATTTAATCTGTGTGAGTAGATTTAACTGCTGTTAGTTGCATCCTGAAGGGTCTTTACTAGAGAGTGGCTTACTTTTATCCCACTGGTGTGACCCAATTGCATACCAGTTCTCCTTCTTCCCTTAGAGAGAGACTCTGAGCTGTTGCGTGAACGTGAGTCCGTTTTACGTTTGCGTGAACGAAGGTGGCTTGATGGAGCCTCATTTGATAATGAAAGAGGCTCTACAAGTAAGGAGGGGGAACCAAATCTGGACAAGAAGAATACACCTGTTCAAAGTCCTGTTTCTTTAGGAGAAGACTTGCAGTGGTGGCCAGATAAGGTAATTAATTTTTTTCTACTATTTTATTTGCATGCTATGTAATAGATCTGTCTCTTTCCAAACAAATATTCTGCGTTTCCCTTTTGAATATCACATCTCAGTTTAAGGGAGATATTGTAATAAAGCATGCTCTTTATTATGCACTTAGGAAAATTATGAGTAACTACTTGTGCCCTTATAATTGCACTTCTGTTATTACTGCTTTAATTTTCTTCTCAATATGTGTTGAAGATAGATCATGAGGTTTGAGGAAACTATCCTTTCTGCTCCTATGTTTTGGTAACATTATAGCCATTATTACTGTTGTGTTTTTTGTTTTGCTCTCTTCTTTTACTAATTCAGGAATGTGTTTGTTGTTTTTTTTTTTTTTTCTGTTAACCCCATTCTTCTCTCAGGCTCTCCAACCTAGTTAATGAATTAGGAGTTGTGGGTTTTTTTCCTGGATGAGGTTTTTCACTGTTTGCAAACTCAGCAGATCCTACCCTACGACAATTATTGCAGTCTTTTATTGAACATCTTACATGGAATTAACTTGCTGTGTTATCTAATTGCATACTTGCTCAAATTAAATATACCGAACTTCTTCCAGGATACCTGTTTGCATATGCACTCATAAATCCTAGTTTCCATTTAAATGAAGGTGTAGTACTGGAGAGACCTTTCATCTTTATCCAAAAGCAGTTAAACTTCTCATCCTGTCCTTCTGCTGAACATTTCTAAGAAATTGTTCCGAATCTTTCTTTCTATGGCCCCACTCTCTGAAGTTTTGTTGATGGTATTTTCCAACAGAAATTCTCCAAGGTGAATCCTGAGGGAGGTGATGTAGCTGAGATGGCAGGTCAGATGTTTCTTCCATTTTGAAAACTGGAAAGGAGATCTTGTAGTGTTAAAGGAAAAGACAGTAAGCTAGGGGAGGGATTAAAGTATATGAGGAATCACTACAAAATATCCAGTTTTCCTTGCAAATATTTTTCCTTTTTTTTTTTTTTTTCTCCCATCATTGTGACATTTAGCATTTGGGCTAGAACTGTGGTAGTCTGTGTGTTTATGGGAGGCAGAGTACCAACCTGAGAGGAATGGATGAAGCTTTTGGAAAACTGTTCCCGAGTGGACTGATTTCATACACGGTCTGAGACTAATGATGTTGAGACATGATGCATAGGTTCTGAGTTTCCTCTACAAAATAAGTGAAATCAGATGCTGAAGAATTCAGGTCAATGAATGAATTCTTCTGACAGTTTGGATCTCACTGGACTGTAGAACTGTTAGTCTAGACTGCCATGTATCAGCATAATGCCATGTGTGTCAGAACCACTCTGTAGTATGACAAGTATGGGCCTTTGTTTTTTTTCCTGCTACACTGTAGTTAGGTGCCAGCTGAGCCTGTAGTTTGTTCAAGTAGGTATATTCTGTATAGCTTTTGAGAGATTAACACTTTTGTCAGCAATCTGTGTTATCTTCAAGTGTGTAATTTCTTCGATTTGAAGTCAGAATTTATGGTTGAAGACATGAGCCACAGCCGTCATGTTGTTCGTGCATCTTTATGGCATTAGTCCTTTAAAAGGCCTCATGGAGGCATATATAGCATTGGTCATGATTTTTAGATCACAACTGCTAATATTTTGGTGAAAGGGAGAGAGAAAATTTGAACAGCAAGTTCCATTAATGTTGGGCCTTGGGTTTAAAATTGTTTGCTTATGAGAAGTCGTAAAATTAGCGGGGTTAAAGGTCAAAATGATACTGTCCTGGAGCCAAAATTACTTACTTTCCATACTTAACTTTGAGGCATTAGGCCAAATAACTTCTGAAGGTTCATTTATGCTGATGAAGTAGAGAGGCATCTCATTAGACTACAGTTGCTTCTGATGCTGATTCTCTCTCACGATATGCAATATTTATACAAGGGCAAGTATTAATCATGACACAGGTTAGTTATCGTGCTACTACTGTGTTGTGTTGGTAAACACCCTCCAGAGCAAAATATTTCTCTCTATTTCTCTGGAATTCATAGAATAGCTTAGGTTGGAAGGGACCTTAAAGATCATCTAGTTCCAACTTCTTCTCACAGAAGTTCTGTTTCCCACCAGGTGGTTGAATAGCTTAAATGTGGTATATTATAACCTAAGAGAGGCAGCTAAAGATACTGATCTGGGAAAGAACTACTACAGAGTGGGCTAGTTATCATGCTCCTGTCTTTTAAATTTGTTGCTGAAGAAGACAGTATTTTTTTTTGTACTAGTTTAAGTTGTTTTTTTCTATTTTTGTAAAAGCTGTATTCTCTCTAAGTGGAAGGGAATTTTTGGTTGTTACCAGTAAAGAAAGTTTAGAAAAATCGTGGTGGTTGTATAGCTGCACTTGCTGAGGGAGCGGTGAATGGACAGGCCTTACAAATGTTTCTCAGTAAACAGAAGTAAATCTTTTGTGGAATCACTCAAATATCAAACTACAGGTCTGTTGTGTGATACTCATTTCAGTGCGGGGGGTGGGGTAGGCAGGGAACAGGAGGTTTTGAAAAGGGAGATTGTAACTGTTGTGTAGTTCCTGCAACACTGACATGCAGCCAACTCTAAGTGATGGGGACTTGGGCGGGGGGAACAGGCCCCTGAGATCTGGAGGAGGGAGGTACAGGATGAAGCAGTTGAGCAAAGTGGTACTATCTCAATAACAGAAAGATGCCATATTAGTTTTGGAAAAACATTGAAAAGGAGAAAAGCTGGCAGGTGTGGTGGAGAATAACCCATAATTAGAAGCTTTTCCAGCATATCAGGTAATAATGATGCTTTTAATGTGACATGTAGCACACTGCTTTTTTATTTTGTTTTCATAAACTTGATTGTGTTTGCAGTTACTTACCTTCAGAAATGAGAGGTAAGAATCATTTAATTGATGAGGTAGTGAATGTGATAATTAATTTTTCAGGTAGTTGTAAGATAACTCTATAAGGAATGGAATAATGTCATTCTTTTGTTCATTTCAGAAATGCAGAATTTTAGAGGGAAACTTATTTCAAATGTCAGAAATCAAGAGTTTGTCTCATCTTTAATTCAATGAACAGTGCTGTGTTCTTAAAATATTCTGGAAGCTCTTAATAAACTGTTTGTGTTGCTTACCATGATATAGCTAAATTTCAGGAAAATATATCTCTCTCTTTCCTCACTTTGTCAGAAGCAATCATGCTTTGTGTGTGTGTGTTTGAGGGCGTGCTGAGCTTGAGACAAACTGGATGTGTCTTTATGTTCAAGTTCAACATTCATGGGAAATCTGAATAAAACTTAACAGTTACAGGTTTGTTTTTTTAATTTATATATATATATGCTGTCTTAGACATTATATTTCTGTATTTGTAGGATGGAACAAAGTTTATTTCTATTGGAGCTCTGTATTCTGAGCTCGTGGCTGTTAGTGGTAAAGGAGAACTCTATCAATGGAAGTGGAGTGAATCAGAGCCTTACAGAAATGCACAGGTACTGTACATCTTTTAATGCTTACCTTAAGAATTATTTATGTGCTTTGAATATCTAAAATATGTTTTTGTTTCCAAAGAATCCTTCGCTACATCATCCACGAGCCATGTTTTTGGGATTAACCAATGAAAAGATAGTGCTCCTTTCTGCAAATAGTATTAGAGCAACTGTTGCCACTGAAAATAACAAGGTATGAGATGGGTGCTGGTTGCTGAATTAGACAAAGCTGTTTTTTTCAGTTACTTGTAGTGTAAGATAGAGAAGTTGGTTCTTCTGCTTCATTGGTAGTAGAAAGTACTTAATTTCTTCATTCATTCTACATTTCCTCTATACAGATGTAAAAACAAAATAAACCCATCTGGTGTTTTGTAAAAATGCAAAAAAGTTTAAAAAAAAAATAAAATCTGGTAGATTTATAGTTTGAAAGAGTTAAAAGTTACCTGTTTTACCTGATTATCTGAAATACTTGATTTTTTTGCTGCTACAGGAGAAACTTACACTAGTTTAAGAATAGAGAGGTGTGTTAATGTTCTCTAGGAAAAATTAAGAGCATTGAAGCTTTCAGCGCTGTAAAATAAGATACCTGAATATGCTTTTCTGCCCAGTTAAGAGTGAAATTGAAACAGATTTGGTAAAATACATATATGTGTTGAAATATTCTTAAGATACCTCTCTTTACCTTTTTTTACCTTTTTTGATTTTGTTGGGGACTGGAAATAGAGGCCAAAAAAAAATCATCAAAAGCTCAGGAAAGAAAAGGTGGTAAGGGATAACATCCTAAAGGGGATCATTAGTTTGGGGTTTTTTGTTTGGATGTTGTGTTTTGGTTTTTTTTAAATCCCCTTCAAAACCAGTAAAAATTACATTAAAAGTGCAACTTTTCTTCCCTACCTTCTTTGTTCCTTTCTTCCCTTCTCCCTTAGGTTGCTACGTGGGTAGATGAAACTTTAAGCTCCGTAGCTTCTAAATTAGAACACACTGCACAGACCTACTCAGAGCTTCAGGGCGAACGAATCGTTTCTTTACATTGTTGTGCTCTTTATACATGTGCTCAACTAGAGAACAACTTGTATTGGTGGTAAGTAAATACTGTGTTTATGTACAACAGTGTAGATCCACTGGATGTCCTCACATCCTTGGCTTTGAGTGTTGCAAAACTACTGAACCACAGTTGTGCTGAGTTCTGAAACTCTGCACCTTGACCTTAGGTTCCCTTTAAAATGTATTTATTCTCTTCTTTAATACTTAAAGCTTTTGTATCCAATTAGAACATCTTTAAGAGAATAAGGTTATTCTTCTGGTAGATTTGTATAAATCCTTCTGCATTCAGATGTATATCAGTACTATGCAGTATCAGAAAATAACCTTCTTTATGCCTTTCGGGCCTTTTTTGGATTATAAATATGGAACAAACTTAGCCATGCTGTAAGGTCCACGTTCTTCTGTCAGGCTCTGTTAGGAAGATTTGATCTGTTACTTTGTGGTCCAAATCTTAAAGGAGTCAGAAATAACATCAGGTGTTCCCTCTGGAGCTTGTTAAAATATAATACTTTTAAAAATCGTAAAATATGAAATGTTAGTTAAATTATTTAAATTAACAATTTGATAATTAAGAAGTATATATACATTTAAAAAAAAACCACCACCAAAACTAACCACCCACTTCCAAACCTCAAATGCTCCCCAAGGAGCTCTGAAATTAATTTCTAATTTCAGTGAATTCATTGAATATTCATTGAACACTCATGCCATTGTCAGGATGCATTATTTTTGTCAGTGTGTCAGGAATCGTTGCATTACATACTGTGCCCAAAGCTCAAATAGCTTTTAGGCACAGATGAGTTAAATACTTGATGATAAATTGGAATTCAGGGCACTGAAAATTTATTCTACAAAACAGTTTTCTCATTAAATTCTAATAGTTGTGTGGAAAATACTTGAGTAGAATTGTAGCTAGGTCTGTGAACTTATACACTGCCATATTTTATTCTGACTTGTAGTCCCCTGTCTCAAAATTACAGCTCTCTGGTTCCTGACCCTTACATTGGGTCATGGCTGACATAACTTGGAGTAATTACACTTAGTACAGAAACTAGTAAGCCATAGCATTGGAGATTGGCTATTAAAACCTGCCATTTTTACTGCTTTTAGAATAATCATTGCAATATATGAAAAGACATATTGGCATTTATATGTAATTTTTGAAAGCAATTTGTTTATTAACCTGCCTGTTCCTTCTGGGAATGGTTAAATGTCAGCAGTGATGATCTTATGTTAATCAGATTGATGTAGACAGAAGCTTCTCTTACTATTGATATAATTACTTACAGTGGTCTATAGTACACTGCAAAGAAGTTTGATTTCCAGCGTTGCACAGACTGATGCTTTTCATGTTTTACTTAACATAAAGGAGGTTTTCAAGTAAAAGCATCTAACGCTATAGCCCAGTGGCTAAAACATGAAGTATCAAAATAATAAGTATGCTCAACTGTGCATGTAGGCATTATTTTCAGCTAAACTGACCTCATCCAATTACAAAAGAAGTAAAAGAAGTATCCTTCTTTCCCCTCTTGCGGCGTAAGTCTGTCATAAGAGTCCTAGACTCCTTCAGCCATGTCCCCAGAGAGAAAGTGAGACTTCTAGAATTTATAAACAAAAAAATCTTGTCCTGTTTCTCCAATGTCTGCAAATTCTGGAAATTATCATTGATAATTTCCAGAATCTCTTCAAATTCAGAGAGGACAACCTGCAACTTGAAAGCTGTGACTGGCAGTGATGTTTTACATGTGTTGAGATTTTGGAAAAGGTGGCACAGAGGCCTACATACTTGATCATGACTACATTAAACAGAAGGAATGAAATGCTCAAAGTTATAAACAAAGCATTTCTTTCATAACCTTTTTAAAAATAATATGTGTTTTTCCACAGGGGTGTAGTTCCTTTTAGCCAAAGGAAGAAAATGCTAGAAAAGGCCAGAGCGAAAAATAAGAAGCCGAAGTCCAGTGCTGGTATCTCCTCTATGCCAAACATAACCGTTGGAACCCAGGCAAGTGCAACTGTCACGAGTGGCATTTTTACAGCACTATATGATAAGTGTACAATCTGTTCTTAAAAACAAAACAATAATTCAAAACAAATTAGGTTATATTCTTGTTATGCATAAAAGTTGCATAAAAATATGGCGTTAATATAGTATGTTTTAATTATATGAGTGTAAATTGGTGTGTCCTCTTAGTGTTGTTACTGTTTTACAGATATGATTATTGGTGCAAACATGGAGCATCAAGCTGTACTCATATAAAGTACTTTATTTTAACTTACCTACAAATTCTGTGTTTTGAGAGAAAGTAAAGATGGAAATGCGATTCTCAGTGGAGCTCATACCTTTGTAAATGATTTGGCATTTAAGTGCCTGCAGTATCAGGGTCTGAGTTTGATGTATTTATGCTGTGGGATAGGCCTTTGGTTTGAGGCCTTCACCAAAAAGGTTAATAGCTAATACAGAGGCATAGGAGTCTTTTTGTGATTAGTATTAGAACTAGTATGAGACAAACCACTTTCTTCCCATGGAGCACATTTCTTTTGCTTCCCAGTTCATTCCAGTGAACACTGGGATGAGTCTTTGCTATTGGATGAATTGTTCCTTTCGTGGTTGAGCATCTAAATGCTATATATTAAACAATTGGGTTGCTAAAGCTGTTGCTTTCAGCTGTGAAAGGCACAACAACCTCTTTTTTTCCTGGCAAAGTGCATAGTGCATCATGTTGACTTCCTTCTTCATCTAGTTCTGTAAGTTTTCTTATTTTTTGTCTAATACATATGTAACTAAGAAAATGTATGCAATATATGATGTTCTTCAGTATAATCCATTGTTCTCATAGAAATAAATATTTCTATCTGTAGGTGTGTTTAAGAAATAACCCCCTCTATCACGCTGGAGCAGTTGCTTTTTCAATCAGCGCTGGAATTCCTAAAGTGGGTGTGTTAATGGAATCTGTTTGGAACATGAATGACAGCTGTCGATTTCAGCTTCGGTCACCTGAAAGCTTGAAAAACATGGAGAAAGCTAGCAAGACTACTGAGGCAAAGTAAGTGTTGAGAACACGTACACTCAGAACATGTATTTGATATACTTTTAAATTGGTAATTGATGAAAAACTGAAAAGACACCAGGCCAGGTTTTTATCAGATTGAAATTTTTGCCTTCTTTATAAGATTGTAGCTTTCTTGCAAACTCTGTTAAATGTGCAGAAATGCTCACTGCAGGAAAGGCATCTCAGTTGTGTGAAACCACAATGGAAATGTGAAATGCAAAAAGGAATATTAAATGAAGACTTTCCTTCAGTGATTCATAAAGTTCCCAAGATTTTGTATTTGAGTAACTGAAAGTGTTTTTGTTACAGAACTAACTGTTTTCTGACCCATCTTCATGGCATTGAGAGACCCATGTCAGCCCCTTCCTCGTTTGAAAAAAATGATTGGGTTGACAACTGCAAGTTAAATGTTTCTTAAAACAGATTGAAAACATTTCAAGAAAAGCTTGAATAGATTTAGCAGTGCTAGAGTATCAGGTTACTGTATAAAGCTAATAGTTCTTTCTTCAAATCCCCGATTAAGAGGCATAGCACTGTTCCCTACATTGGATGTATAACCTTGTCAGTTAGGATGGCTATTCCCAAGTAAGGAGTTATTTCAATAAAGTATGGTATTTATTTAAAAAAAAAAAAAAAGAAAACCACAAAGGAAAACAAAACCAGGCAAAAACAAATGGCTGGGACACAGTAACGCTGTGTCCATTGTCACAGAAAAGACTTCACCTTTCTCTTTCTTCATTCTAAGTAATGCTTTTTATTCTAGACCTGAAAGCAAACAGGAACCAGTGAAGACTGAGATGGGTCCTCCGCCATCCCCAGCTTCCACTTGTAGTGATGCATCTTCAATAGCAAGCAGTGCATCAATGCCATATAGTAAGTAACATGTAGCTTATAGTAACATAAAATATTTTGTTTAGATAAGAAGTTTTCATAAAAGGCAGTTCTACAAAGATTCTGTACTAATTTCAGAATCTGATAAAAAATATTTTTTGATCTTTCAGTCTGAACCACAATATATGTAAAGGCTTTTGTAATAGACTTTAGATGTGAATGTTAATGTATTAGTGTAAGCAGTGACTGCTTTGATGTAAGGTGTATCTAGGCAAGCATAACATAACAAGCATTCTTAATTCTCAGAATCAAAAGTATTTTCAGGAGGTAATCGAGTCTGAAGATAAAGTTATTTACATTTAATTGCAATGTGATAGCGAGTTTCTTTACAGCCCAGAAGTTGAACTTGCTTTGAAAAATTCCTTTTAAGTTTAAGCTGTTCTCTCACAGCTTGCTGTACCAGTGCATACAGCAGTAGTTGGTCATCAGTTACATAAAATGGATAAACTCAAACGTTCTTTACTAGCATACAAAAGCAGTGAGAGAAGTTTTATAGTGCAAGTTGTACTTAAAACCTAAATTTAGGCTGTATTAGAATACGTGTAACTGACCTCTGCAGGTTTTTTCTCTGTTTAAACCCATACATTTATAAAGGGTTAATTACGATCTTGCCTCTGCTCCTGTTTCTTCTAATTGTTCACATACTGAAGTTTTAGGAAGTGTTCGCCTAGGGAATCATATGATGTCATTCAGTGACTGAGAATCTCAGTAAGGTTATTCTTCTGGTAGATTTGTATAAATCCTTCTGCAGTACTAACTAATTGTATTAGTAGAGTCTTTTGCTACTTCTCTTTTGCAGTTTTTTCAGCTGTAATTTTTCACTGACTGTAACTTTACTTGGGATTTTGAACTACTCTTTGAAGTTAACTTCACAGTTAGAAGTTCTCTGCTTCTTACTTTAAACATGTTGATAATATTAATTACACTACAGAAACTCAATTCAGTTTCGTATTTAAATTTGATCTTGAGTGTACTACAGTTACTGTTCAGAGAATGTCTTTGCAGCAAATCTACTTGTATTGCAATTGCTGTTAGCACAAATAGCCGTTTTCTGCCTTGTGTGCTGTTCTTCTAGATGCTCACCAAAACCATACGTAGTGAACAAGCAGATTTTTTGCAGGGGTGATAGAAAGCACTGTAGCCAGGCTGAATGAAGGGTTGTACAATGTCAGTTTTGTTACTTACAGCCTGAATAACTGAGTCCTGCCAAAACGATTTCTTGCATTCTAATAGTTTTGCTTAAATGTTCTTAGAAATAGCTTTGTTTATCAGATAGGCTTTATTAGTGCAAATTTTATAGAAAACTGTGGAAGTGGCACAGTATACTGTTAGGCAACTCTGACTACTAACTGACTACTAACATCTAAATTTAGGTGGTTTTACAGTCATGCTCTTGTTAACCTCTTGTTAATCTCTAGATTTGAACATTGATACTCTTTTGTGGGAGGAAGGTTTAGTGTTTACTGAACATTGTGTTTTGATACTTTGATTAAGTATTTCAAGTGTTTTCTTTGGTAATTACTTTTTTGTCTCAGAGCGACGACGATCTACTCCTGCCCCAAAAGAGGAGGAGAAAGTGAATGAAGAGCAGTGGTCTCTGAGGGAAGTTGTGTTTGTGGAAGATGTTAAGAATGTTCCTGTTGGCAAGGTTTGTCTAAAATACTCTGCCCCATGATCCTTGGGGAGGGAGAATAAAAAATTTTTCCTTTTAGATATGATAAATGTTAAAAGAATCATAGTTTGGGGGATTTCTGAGAATGTTTCTGACTACTGTGATTTTTGTTGCATTTTTATTTGTCTGTAACATGACAGTAACAGACTGAGTGTGTTATGAATAAAATGTTCTGAATCTTAAATAACATTCTGGCACTTTAAGTGTTGAACAACAATATTAAGAAAAGCAGATACGGTTTTATCCAGAAGATTTGTTTTGGTGACTTGAGCAATAGCTCCCACCCTTTTCCAGTGAGATTGTGAAGAGTTACGGGTGTTGTGACTTACATACACATCAGCTGAATGTTTAGGTTCATGGTCTGGCAACCAAAGAATGGAAGTGTTTTGATTAGAAATGACATACTTCATTAACATGACTGTACAGTTAGCTCATTTATGACTCTAGAAAATCTCTTTAGCTCATGTAATTTTTTTTATTTTCTCTCTTGTAAAACTTTGCTTTATAGTACTATAGAGGAAAATACCATGTTTCTCCTTTGGCATTCTTGTGTGATTTTAGAAGGGATTAGGTCATCTAGACAGTTTTGTGCTATGCTTTTCAAAAATAAGAACAATAGGAAAGCCAGTAAAGGTTTTCCATAAAATGAGGAAGTTGGATTACTTTCTACTTGATTCATAGACGATCCAGAGAGCAAAACAAAAGACAAGAGTTACCAGAAGAGGAAATAATTGTCCGGGAGAAAGCAGTTGGATTTAGTCAAGGTTATTTCGCCTGCATCCTTAATGGGTTGACTTGTGCAGGAGTGGAAGGCTTGTCTTGAGCACTGTCTTTGAAAGGAGGAGGCCCACAATGAATTTTCATTATCAAGTTTAGGTTATAGAGCATCTTAATTCACTGAAACACTTCAGAAGTGTCTAAAAATGGGATTTTGAGATCTAGTTGAAGGTGCCAAAACTGTTGCTTGACTCTTATACCAGCTTTGGGAAAGCCCCTGTTGTCCTTATTTGTTCTTGTTTTAGGTCGTAAGATTCTGAGGACAGAGACTTACTATTTCTATATATGGTTGTAAAGGTGTCTGTGCACTGCATCAAGAACTACTGTAATAAATATAGAAGAGCTTGAATTCTTATATGTTGATGGTTTTACTGAGGTGCTAAAACCAGTAAGTGGGCTGTCTTCTGAATAGAGTTATTGGTGCTGAGTCTATTCAGTCATTTATGGCAAATATGCTTTTTTTTCTTCTTATGAAGAAAAGTATGCTGTCCTCTTCCAGGTCTGTATATATATGTATGTGGTCATTCACTCTTTTATAGTTTTGAAACACTTTATCTTTAGAGTTTATCTTAGATAAACAGACCAAGCAGTTAGATAAGCAGGCAAAACTGCAAGTCTTTTTTGCGTGGTGGTGTCCAGAGTAAAGACAGAGATACAGTTTAGTCCCTGTCAAATGTTCAGTTTGTAATTTGAATCACTTGTGTGGTTGTATGAAAAAGACTGAAGGCAACTGCAGGAGGTGTACTCTTTGCCGTGTTCTCCTGCAGGCTCCAGAATAGCTCATATTGTTCACTGTGGGACTTTGGAAGTGCTCATTCTGCTTTGAGAGTAGAAGTAGAAACCTTTTCTGTGGGGTTAAAATTTCTTCCATTCCAGGATGGAGCTCAGATTTAAAAAAAAAAAACAAACCACCTCTGTTTTCCCTGGTCTGCTGCTGTTTTTTCTTGAAAGGGAGTATGGTGATTCTGGATCCAATTACCAAATTTGGATCCAAATAGGTTTGTTTCTGAAAGGTGGTATTTATTTAAAACAGCTCAGATTTTTTCAGAGGCTACTCAGCTTCTTGTTAATGTGATTTTTAAATGAACAATGGTAAGAGGGAATGGGGGGAGAAGAGGAGCTTGTGACCTACCTCCACTTGCTTTTCAGGAAGTGAGTTCAGTTGAATCTTTTCTGCCTATCATTATGCTTTGGCATCATGGTTCAAAGGAGCGTGACGATGAATTGATAGCAAGGATAAAGGCGATAAGTTTCAGTTTACTAATTCTTTCTTTTCTTCCATTAAAAAGATCAGATCTTGTTATCCTGTGGTTTAAAATGCTCTAAAAAGCCTTTTTGTTTTGGAGAAAAAAAATTTAAACTTTCATTTAGTCCTGATAAAGCAAACATTGGTATATGCAGTTGTGTAAAATGCTTGTTTTTAATTTTAAAAAAGAAGAATGTTAATGTTACTCATTTGTCTTGTTTAGTGTCAGCCCATTATACCACACCTCTGTTTTAGAACTTCCTGTGCACAGTTGCTATCGAGTGTTTCACTCAAGCTCCTGGTTGCTTCCTACATCAATGAATAGTTTTATTTTCTTTCTGTGTAACAGCCAATAGGCATAGTAATAACTTCTTAACTAAAGAACTGCCTTTTAGTTACCTCTTTTGAGGAGGTGAATTTTTTTTTCAACCAAATCTTAAGAAACATATTTTCCAGTTTTTAAAGATACATTATTTTCTTCTTGAACCACAAAATGGGGAGTCACCATACAGTTCCAGCAGTTTAAAAACTGTCAGTGTTTCTTTGAACACGTGGAAAGTGAACTAAGTGAAATGTGATGTAGGTGATGACATTAAGAACAGCCGGAAAACATGTAGAAGAAATCTTTTAGTTGCAGAGATGGGATATGTTCAATATTTGGGGATTGTGCCTTTTCTTAAAGTGTATTTCTTTTCACCACCCCCCTGATTATAAATTTGAAATTTCATAAACAAAGTTTCATATGCCCTTTTTGTAAAGCTTTGGTAACAACACTTAGTTATAAAAAAAATTAAAATAAAATTCTACATGTTAGGCTAGAACACTAGCATACTGAGATCTTACTTGTACTCAGAACTTTTTCTGTCCTTCTCCTTGTCCCCTTCCCTCAGCTTTGTTTTTCTTTCAAGAAAATTATGGTCTCAACTGGAAACTCAAAGAACCTTGCTTTTTGGTGATAGCATAAGATATCTATCAAGGAAACCTATTTTGGCAGATCTCATTAGATGTGCATGGCAGCAGCTCTTCAGAGAAGCTTATAGTCTCAGAAATGACTGTGTCAGAGTGGCGTTGAATAACTTCCATTTCTTTGGGGGACAGAGAGTGACCGATTCATGAAGTGTATCTGGACAGACCTGTCTGTATCCTTCAGACCTCTGAGGGACTGAGTGGAGAGCTTTGTCATTGAGTGTAAGGAACCTATTAGACCATAGACCTACACTTCTTTTTTCCACTATGCAGAGTCATCTTGAAGAGTGAGCTCTAGGACTCCGTGGCAAGGAGGCTTTAAAAATTCTTAGATGGGGCTAAAAAAAAAAGTGATTTCCTGTTTTGTGTAATACAAGAGCTAGTGGGCACTTAACGAAGAGGCTCAGTGTAGATGTTTTTTGTTGAATTGTTAGCTAATACTTGGAATTGTTGCCACAAGAAGAGTGTTTATTTCCAAAACCTATTGGACAACTCAATAAGAGAAGGCTCTATCCAGGCTATGACAATTGAAGACGTCCAGCTGTTTTCAGTAGGTGGAAGCTGGAAAAATACAAGGGAAGTATCAGCAGGAGCTTCTCTAGTCTGTTTGTATTGGTTCCTGTTTGACATAAGGTGTTGAAGTAGGAGGACCTTTGATCTGATTCAGGATGCCTATGAAGTCATTAAGAGATCCAGTTTTTAAGATTTTGGTAATTTTAGCAAAGCGACAAGGCTAATGACCAAGAGTTGTAAAGTTTTATCACTGACTATTGTAACTTTTTATTTTCCTGATGAAAGTCTGGTTTATTTTAAAGCAAGTAAACCTAAATGGTTTCTCTTTAAAGCTTTTGGTAAAACTCTAATGTGTTCTGCTTGTAGGTGCTAAAAGTGGATGGTGCTTATGTTGCTGTAAAATTTCCAGGCACCTCCAGTAGTGCAAACTGCCAGAGCAGTTCTAATTCAGATCCTGATCCTTCTTCTCTTCTCCAAGACTGTAGGCTGCTCAGAATAGATGAACTGCAGGTATGTCTTTGTGAAATGTAGAGAAAACAATCAGTATTTTGAAATGTCAGCACTGTGTACTTAATTACATCTTAAAATTTTACGTATGTTTTCAGGTTGTTAAAACTGGTGGAACTCCAAAAGTTCCTGACTGTTTCCAAAGGACACCTAAAAAGCTGTGTATTCCTGAAAAAACAGAGATCTTAGCAGTAAATGTAGATTCAAAAGGTGAGTAGGACTTGCCTGTAAGATACTGTTAGATCCTTTATTACCTGTCTCACTTCCTAGTGGAAAACAACTGTCAAACTAACATAAATAGATATTTCCATTGATACTTAGTAATACCTTAAAAGTGTTTTGGTTAGGAGTTCTTTTGCTGGATGCTATCAGTAAAAGACAATAACATTTTTCTTTGTGTGTCTCTGAAGGAGTGCATGCTGTTCTGAAGACTGGGAACTGGGTTCGATACTGTATATTTGACCTTGCCACAGGAAAAGCTGAACAGGAAAATAATTTCCCTACAAGCAGCATTGCATTCCTGGGTCAGAATGAGAGAAGTGTTGCTATTTTTACAGCTGGACAGGTTTGTAGTGCTCTATCTTGATCATTTAACCTCACTGCACATCACTTCTGTCATCTTTGAATGGGATGGTACAGCCTTTTTTAAGACTCTTCCAAAGACTTGCACAGAAATTGTTCTTCAATCGGGCTATGAAAGACTTCCTGCTACTATTAGTATTGTCAAGGCACAAGGGGAATAGCAATCTAACTCACTTAAGCACTTTGAATGATCTTATTCAAATTCTGCGTTGAATAAAAAGTAAAAAAGGGGGGGAAAGCTTGACAGCAGTTCCTGTGTTAATGTAAACTGTTATCTAGCTTATTTTGGAATTAAGTAACACGAAAATCTGGTCTCAAAAATAAATGGATATGTTAAGAAATATCTATATTTTATATTAAAAATGACATATCAAGCTTCTGTGCAACTTTTTCTACTGTCCAATATTAAGTATTTATATCAAGTATTATTTTATCTGATTGATTACCTTGTGCAGGCATCTGTGAGGAGGGCCAAGAAAAAATACCAAAACCATTTTAGTAACTTCCACAAACATGATGTACTTTGCTCACATTAGTTGAAAGAAACATACTTGGCAAAAGAACTGAATTTTAGTATTTCATTTCTATGTAGTCAACTTTCTCCGGAACGTTTAAGTAAACTCAAAGTATAGGTTCTATATGTTTCATTGGTAATGTTTTGTGATGAATGTATGTCATCAAAAAGATACTTCTAATAGTATTTACTGTTAGGCATGTTTCAGGCATTTGAGAAAGGGAATCTCATAACTTATGCTGCACCACTTGCTAGGAAACAGTGGCATAAATGAGAATTTTAAGTAAACTCTTCTCATTGATGACAGTCAAGCAGAACAGGACCTTTTGAGAAGGATAATATTTCTAAATTGTAGAGACTTACTGTTAAACATTTTTTTCCCCCAAATGTAGGAATCTCCTATTATTCTTAGAGATGGAAATGGTACAATCTATCCAATGGCAAAAGATTGTATGGGTGGGATACGAGACCCTGACTGGCTTGATCTTCCACCTATTAGTAGTCTTGGAATGGGTGTTCATTCCCTAACGAATCTTCCTGCTAACTCGACCATCAAAAAGAAAGCTGCTATTATCATTATGGCTGTTGAGGTAAAATAATTTCATTACTACAGAATTCTATGGGTTTTTTTTTCCTCTTGCTTTCAGAAAGTTATGCTTAAAACAGCTTTGTGTTTAGATACTGATTTGTATTTTCACTATTTCAAAGAAGCTGATTTCAGCAGAAGATTCTCTTAGAAATGTGACAGCTCAAACAAATTTGTGTAATGAAATGAAAGACCCATTTTGGGGTGTGTGTGGCTTCCATATCATGCTTTTAACTAGTAGTACTTCTTAGGCATTACTTTTAAAGCTGTTACCTTTTTATGTATACTGCTGCTCTGTTTGTTTTATGGGTGCATATTTTTTCTAAGGGGTCCCACAACTTTTCTCATGAATGCAGAATTTTTCTTTTTTTACTTTTTAACCTTATATTTGGACTATACATTAGGAAATTATGAGAGTCAAGTGAATATTTTCTCACTTGAATTGCCTGTTGAGTTCTGTGTTCATCTGTGGTGCTGTATGAACTGCTCTACTGTGAATTTAAATATCATACCTGTGTAAGCCTGTCAGTGATTTGGTGCAGTTCAGTTAGATCTGCTGTGTGCTCTGCTGCCACTTGGAAGTATTGTGTACCTGTTAGCTTGAGAGTGATTTCAGTGGCGTATTCCATCACTGTGGAAAAGCTTGTTATCTATGGGATGAGCCTCCCAGACCTTCAGTGGCTTCTATTCATTCGAGTCTCAGCATGTATATTGCTTGCATAAAACTAATATGTAAGAGAGAGGAAATGTAGACTACGTAGTTTTTTCAGTTGTACCACTTTTCCCATGTTACATATAGCCATGAAACAGAAGTAATCTACCCTAAGAACCGAGCTATGAAGCCAAAGGCAGACTTTTGTGGGCCTGATAGCTTCTACTGCTTAAGCCTCTCCTTTCCTTTTACTTGTCTGTGCCTCAGTGCACGCTGGTTTCTGTTCTTAACAGTGCTGTAATTGAGATGATGCATTTTCTCAACAGTTCCCACTCTGACTTCAAGCCACTGTCCTAGATTTAGACTTTTCTATGAATTTAAAAAATGGGAAACTAGAAGTACTTAGGTAACTTGTATGCCTGCCTTTTGTATTTTAAATTGTTAAAATATTTTATTCTTTTGAGTACAGAAACAAACTTTAATGCAGCACATTCTCCGATGTGACTATGAGGCTTGCAGACAATACCTGATGAATCTTGAACAAGCAATTGTCTTGGATCAGAATCCACAAATGCTGCAGACGTTCCTTGGCCATCGATGTGATGGAAACCGCAATATTCTGCATGCTTGTGTGTCTGTGTGCTTTCCAACCAGCAACAAAGAAACAAAAGAGGAAGAGGGTGAGCTCAATAATATCATGAAAATACTTGGAAACTAAACTTTTTATGCTTTTTCAAGAACATTTGAAACAAATGCTACATTCTTCATACATAGGTATCTTAAAATATAGCACCTAAGATGTGTCCTAGCTTTTTGAAGGTGCTGACACAACATTTTGATTACTCCCGTAAGGATTTATAAGAATTCTACAGTTATGAATGATGAGCTGGTTTTATTGATTGTAAAAGACAAACTTTCTATGTCCACATGTTAGTTTTAGACAAAAACAAGTGGGTTTCCACCTTTGTCACTAATATCCCCATTATATCACTAGTAAGCTTTTAAAAGAAATGGTATTTAGTATTATTCAAGTATTGTAGCATATGTTAATGTCTCCAATAAAAAAATGCTACTTGCAGTTGACCCGTGTTAAGAATTGCGAAAGAATGACTTTATTTTAATGCCAGTTACTGACACCATTTAAAAATGTCTTAAATACTATTATGTAAAAAATATGGATAAGGTTGCTAAGTCAAGCACTCAAAAATTAGGAAATGCCAGAATTAGGTTTACTCATGTGCTGTACATGGGTATGCATTGTGAAATGGTCTTTAATTACACCGTCATACTATTTTTTCCACAGGACTACCTCATTCAGTGCACAAGATGGACGGTGCTCACCGAATGGGTAGCTATTCAATATTTCTTTTTATCCTCATCATTCAGTGTGTGGCCCCATTCCTTACTTACTGCACACCATACAAACCCTGCACTGAATAATGAATGAACTTCCTTGTGGGACTTTTGTATGGTGCTGTCATTGAATTTTAGTCATTTGTAGACCCTAATTGTTCCTCATATCCCTATTTCTGAAATGGGGGTGATGCTGCAGCTTTCTCATCTCTTGAAGGTATTATAGCTTGAAGTTTTTCTGTATTGAAAGCTATTAACTAATTTTGAGTGTTCTGTTTGAAAAATCTAAGGCCTGATACTTTTTTGAGTAGGTGTTATTTCAAAAAACTTTGTTCTAGACCTGGACTAATAGTATTTTTAGTTGTTCTGTGAATGTTAATTATTGCTGTGAGTCAAGCACCTTTTAGGTGTCTAGAAATGAGTAAAATGTGTCACAATCATCTGTAAAAACTTGTATCGCAGTTTTGTGTGCTGTTAGATGTGGCAGAAGTAGGTTCCAGTTCTCCAAAGTGATGTTCAGTGGCATTAAACACAAGACAGTGCTTCTTCCTTCCCCTTGCCAAGCTGTTGCTGCCTTACTGTGTGCCTTCCGAATGTTGCAGCAAGCAGGGCATTAACAGCTTGCTCGTTTGTACAACCCTTTATCTGTAGTGTGTCGTCCATCCTGTGCACTGATTGAGGCAGGGGTCCTGTTGCGGCAGGGGTGAAGAGGGAACAAAAAATACCAACCCAAAACAAACAAAAAAGAAAGCAAGCAACCAAAACCTAACTCTGTAACTGAAGATTGTTTTACTATAAGCACACAAGGAAGCTGAAATAAGGATGCATGGGCAAACTTAATCTGACTTCTCCTAATTCGAGTGCTTGTCTTTGCAACCTTGACATTTTTACAGTAACTTCATTTGGATGTAATTTAACTTTCTGAAAGATGAAAAATGTGAACCTGATAGGCGTTTAACACCCCTCTGCCTCTCTCTTTCCCCTCACAAAAATTGTTTTAAAAGATTCAAATCACATTCACCTTCCACTGTAACTGTTAATGATGGATATTAGGACAAGCTTATTTTCTGTGCATCATCTGGAGAGCAGTGGTGACTAATGTTACTGTCTGTAAGTTAAATGGTGATCTGTTAAACTGTAAAATAAGTTTGATTTAGGGGTAAAGGCTTCAGTTCTAGATTCCAGATAAGGTGTTCTTCAATTACAGAACATACTGCCCCATCCCAGCTCATTCCTGCCTGAGATTCTTCACTCATCTTCATATAGATTCCTCCTTATGTGCCGAAAAGGGAATAGTGAGGGCAGGAATGAACTTTTTTCTGTTCTCAGATCCTGTTCCTAGTTTCACCATCGCTCCTACAGTGCTGGATAAACAAATTGCAGGAAAAGCAGCCCCAGACCTGCAAAGCTGGGGGAAGGCAGCTGTGTTTCTAGGTGGTTTGACATCTCCTCAGTCTCCCCAATAGAAAGGATCTTGGAAAAGGCAGGTCCAAAAGAAACATCCAAAGCATGTGTAATCATTAAAGAGTTAAGATACTAAATTTCAGATAACTGTACTGAATGCCTACAAACTGAGTTTTTTCTAGAGAATTGGGACAGACTTCATTAGGCAACAGAACAGCAGATTACACTCAAAGCCAGGGCATTTACAATTGATGGGTCTCCTCATAAGTGGAACAGTGAAAATTCATTTAAAGTTTAGTGTGGGACCAAAGACAGGTGAACTCTCTCTGTTGCAGGGAACAGTTGTATTGTTTTCTGTTCCTTGAGGGATCACTCTCAAGAGCTGTGACTCCCTGCATGAGGGCTCCAGAAGTACATGGTGGATCATGAGTTAAAAGAACTATAGTCGATCTTAGGAGTATGGGACAAATACAAATATATTTGCAAGTACAGGTCAAGTAGTATAGAGCTAGAGGGCACAAGAGTAATATTCTGCTAAGTGTTTGATGGTCGTCTGCTCTGGTGGTAGGTGATTTTGTTTAAGAAACCTGTACATACTTGAGAACAAGCAAAGATCTTTGCTGCTTCAGGTAGTGGTGAGTAGAAAGATCTAAAGAATAACCATACTACAAAAGCTGATAAACACCATTAAATTACCTTGTTTTCTGAACTCAAAGGTACTCATGGTGCATTCTTGTGGTGGTTTGTTGTTATTTGTTTTTGGTTTTTTTCTTTTAAAAAAACAAGGTGAGGGGACATTATCTGTGTCTTAATACTGTCCCTGGAGAAAATTTGCATGCAGAGGATGGTAACTGTCAGTTTGAAAAGGCTTTAGATGAAAAGTGAGCACTAACCATACCACATCCTGAAAGAATCATCAGAATCACTTTAAGGAATTTTTTTTTCAGAAATACACCTTTGTACCAAAAATTGACTTTCACTCTGCTAAAAGTAAAGTTGCCCCTCTCCTGGCCTGTATTGCACTAAAAGTAGCTTCTCTGACAGTTCCTTCTGGATCTATGGCTGTAGTGATTCATAATTTGATGTGTAGTAGTTGCTATGCAATCCTTAATTGGCCTGAAGTAACTCCTGAAGAAGCGATGGCTGTTATTCTGTGCAAACTTTGTACAGTTGACTTCACTGCTGTATGTGTGTATTTATCTTGCAGATAAATGCATCTACTTTAGGTCTTTGGTGCAGGTGGTTGCTTCAAGTTGTGCTGCAACTGTGCAACTAGGCAGTTTTTTATATTCTGTATAGCACTTGGCACAATTCGGTCCTCATTATGACTAGGACCTTTAGATGTTACGTTGCTTAGATTTTTAGATGTTAGAAGAAATGCTCGTTCTTTCTGATGTCAGATGATTATGCTGCTTTATTATAATCATAACGCAGTTTTCCTAAGCATGCTCACAAGTAGACTATTAATCTTACAAGCCCACAACTTTGCATTGCTGTTTGTAGCTACTCATTGTGAAGTGTGGGATCTTGAAGGTGTTGTGTTTTTTTTTGTGGTAATCTCGGTTTTTTGGTTGTCCTTACTTTTGAAGCCTTGACTCAGCTAGTGTCTGGAATCAGCTGTGTGACAGGTCCTTATCTCTTGATGATACCGAAAACTAAAAGCTTGTTCTGGAATTTGGATGGCTTGTGTTTTCTTCCTTGATGGCCTTTTAGAAACCAAACCCAGACAGAATTATCGTTAAACTTGTCAAAAATAAAAATTTCTATATGAATCTACTCTGTCCCTGTAAATCTTAAAAAAAACAAAAACTAAAAATAAACAACTGCAGGGAACGTTTTATGATTAGTTACATTTCATACTTTATACTCCTTCCTCATAATTTTCTCAAGTGAAATTTTGGCATGAACACATTTTCTTAATTTTTCAGAAGCAGAGCGCTCTGAAAGAAATACCTTTGCTGAGAGGCTCTCTGCTGTGGAGGCTATTGCAAACGCAATCTCTGTTGTGTCAAGTAATGGTCCAGGAAATCGGGCAGGATCATCAAGCAGCAGAAGGTAAACTGACTAATGCTTTCTTCTTTGCATGCTAAGTTCTGTATTAATTGCCAGGCTCTTACTAATTCTTACCTTCCGTCTATTTCAGGAATGGGCTCTATTGCTAGCTTAAAGTCAGATTTTACGTCTTCAAATACTAAACTAGAGCTCTAGTGGTTTTCTTGAAGGCTTTTCTAGTGTGAGAAATAATTGTGGGGTATTTTTAAACTAATTCTGTTTTCTGGGATTGGGGCATTGTCTACTCAGTAGTAAAGCAGAAGTTCTCCTCCTTGAAAGGAAAGGAAATTTGAGGATAGTGTTCTTTACCGAGGAAAACTAAGTATTGCAGAGGTACTGTAATAGCTCCCAGGCTTGTTCTTTAAAGGGAATTTCTGAGGGAGGTGGGCACTTATTCAGATAAATAATGTTGAGATCAACATAATACATGTGGGGAGTCCTTTGTATAAGGGTGGCTCTGACGGATAGGTTTCTGACCCTGACAGAATCCTAGTTTCTGATGTCATTTGCTCTTCCTCTTTCCATGATGGTGCTCACGTCATGGGAATTTGGTGGTATCTGTACTTAGTTCTAGTCAGTTCAGAGCACTCTGGATGAGGGCACAGTACAAGCAATTGACATGAAATACCTTCATCCTTCCCAAGCTGCAGACCTCATCACCATGGCCTTTTAATATGGGAAATAAGGGTAAGGGTTGAAGCTTTACTCCCACATTCTGTAGGAGACATTACTCTGAAGAAGTGTATTTAAAAAAAAACCAAAGCGACCAGCAAAAAAATTACCCCCAAACTTCCCGCCTTTATGTTTGTACTTCTTTGTGTCACACTGCGTTCTTCGGCTTTTTTACCTTACTCCTGCCACCTGTCCCTCTAGTAAGACGATACAGAATTTCTTGAAATTGTGTGCTGACTGTCCTCACTAAAGTAGTACTTTCATGTTAAATAACTTAAAGCAAGTAACTCCTTTCAAAACATTTTTTTCCAAGCCCCATATTTCCTCTTTCAGTAACCTCTTCTTGCAGTTAAATTTTAAAACACAACAGCAACAAGAGCAAATCCTTGCACAAACTTAACACCTCTGACAATGAGCTTGGGGTGAAAAGAATGTCAAATAGTGGTAATAGAGCCCATCAGATGCTGCTGTCTGCAAGAGGCCGTGTTGAAGTGACTAGGGATATGTTCTGATCTCGAATCTCTCGATGTGTTGCTAGCTGACTTTTCTTCCAAGGCCGTTATATTCTGTTGGAACAAAATGGAATGGAGGAATGAAAAATACTTCTTTGCTCAGGGTTTGTTATGCTGAAGAAAAAATGAAGATAAAAACAGTTTGGTTTCCTTTTTCAGTGTGAAATTCTGCTTTAAAATGTTGATAAATGAAAATGAGATAGTATTTTTACCTTGGTTTTGTGTTCAGTTTGAGATTAAGGGAAATGATGAGAAGATCGTTGAGAGCTGCTGGATTGGGCAGACATGAAGCTGGTGCTTCATCAAGTGATCACCAGGACCCAGTTTCTCCACCAATAGCTCCTCCCAGCTGGGTTCCAGATCCTCCTGCGATGGATCCGGGTAAGTCTACTCATGCATTACATTAGACTGTAGACAGAGAGAGTTAATGAAGCAACCAATGGCTTTTAAGGTGAATCACTTAAATTTCAATGTAAGACTAAAATACCTAATGTCGTGGAGGTTGTTTTAAGAGTTAACTGAAGACTTAACAGCTGTTTCTAAATCTAGTACGTGTCTTTCTAACACTGGTGTCAAACTTCTGTGAGGTGTTTCGTAATGTTGAGTTACGTTACTAATCTAGGAATGTGGCCGTTTGTAGGAAAGGGTACCAATTAAATGCAGAAAAGCTGCGGTGTGTTAGACACTGCAGAAAGAGCATGTCGTTAGGGATGTTTTTATGTATTGATATACATCCTGCTGTTCTGTTTACTGAAAGATGGTGACATTGATTTTATCCTGGCCCCCGCTGTGGGATCTCTTACCACAGCAGCGACTGGCACCGGCCAAGGACCTAGCACCTCCACGATACCAGGTGAGGACATTCTGCTTATCTCGTTATGCTTTAGAAGGAAAATGATCTCCAAAGCTGTCTTTGCTTGCACAGACTTTCCACATAGGAAAATGCCTCTTACCTGATGAAGATTGGATTGAAGGATAATTTCACAAGTGTGCAGGAAGTAAATGAACGCCCATGCCGTGTTTTACGTAAAAAATTATTTTTACCTGGGGAATGAAAAAAATGTAAAAATATGATAATTGGGATGAAATTTGGATTACTCTTTATATTTCAGAGTGTAACTTGGAATTGAAATTTACGGTACTTCACTGAAGTGTTGCTGAAACTGGCAAAACCACTGAATAGTCAAGCTACTGATTAATCCCCCAATGAAACATTGAATTACTTGCTTTTAATAGGGTGGCATTTTTTTGAGGAAAAACTTTCTCTGCAATTTTTTTTTCTCATTACAGGTCCTTCCACTGAACCATCTGTAGTGGAATCAAAGGATCGGAAGGCAAATGCTCATTTCATACTGAAATTACTATGTGATAGTGTTGTTTTACAACCTTATCTTCGAGAATTGCTGTCAGCCAAGTAAGGATTTTCATATGAATTCTCACTATCCTTTATGATATTATATCGCCTGAAATTTATTACATAGAAACTTTTTAAAAATGGTTGTTTAAAGGCACATCAGTTAAAGTGGAGACTGTTAGAATATTAGCTGTATTTGTGTCCTGCCATCCCTTAAAATTAGCTCTATTTCACAGAAGTAAACCAGATTAAAGTAGTTTTTCTGTTTGCACAAGATTAGCAGTGCTGAGTTTTCATATATTTTGTTCCTACCTCTCCTGTTAAAACAAAAAATTTCAGTATGTTTTTTCAACTTGTCTGTTGTTTTTTTTTCCCTAGGGATGCGAGAGGCATGACACCATTTATGTCGGCAGTTAGTGGCCGGGCATATCCTGCTGCAATTACAATTCTAGAAACCGCACAGAAAATTGCTAAAGGTACACTAGTGTCAGTGATTGTTAGTGTGTGGTTTCCTTCTAAAGTTTGGCATGTGTGCAGATTCATTATTAACAGTGCTTTTTCTGGTGAAATTGCATGTGCTTGCGCAGCTGGTGATGGTGCTAAACACCTCTTTCCAAAGCAGTGTATATTGCTGCATGTTTTGGAAATGTTGCTGTCTTCTGTTGTGTGTATGTTACAATAGATTTCTATGAAAGTTATTGCTTTTGTGTTCTTTGTAGTCTTTTCAGCGTTTCATTGCTTTACAAACACCAGTGGATTAAGGTACTGTTTCTCAGTAGCACAACGATATCACCTGGAATGTCTGTCTTTAGCATATTGGATTTTTCCCAATTCAAAGCAGTGTGCCAAGCTATATCCTATTCCTGAAAGGACTTCTGTACAAGCACATGTTTTGTGACTCTCTTTTGATGTTAGTATTTAATTGTTTAAGGGAAATATGTGAAGTTGAACTTAAAGAGAAACTTCAGCAGTTTAAAACTGTGTTGTGACAAGGGCTATAGGACTCTGTGTATTCCTTATAAGAATATGGCCCATAGATTATTTTTTAATCTTTCAAAAATGTGTTCCACTGAATTGATGAGAATTAAAACTGTGGAAGAATTGGTGGTTTGATTATTTTTTTTCAGTCAGGAATTTGCAACAGCTGCTATAAGAAATACCTTTAATGTGACAAGTGGAAAGGTTTCTCAGAAAGCTGCGACAGGGGACTTCATTCAAACTTCTATATCCATATGGGGTTTTGTATGGCAAACATCTGTCAAGTATGGGTACTATTGGTGGGGTTTGCTTATTTGGGGGAGGTTGTTTTTAACACTGGCATTCTATTGTTCTTTTAGCTGAAGCAACTTCCAGTGAAAAAGAAGACGATGTGTTTATGGGAATGGTTTGTCCTTCTGGTACAAATCCAGATGACTCTCCTTTGTATGTTTTGTGTTGTAATGATACGTGCAGTTTTACCTGGACTGGTGCAGAACATATTAACCAAGTAAGGCTTTTTTTTTATTTTTAGGTAAATAGTGTTTCAGCCATGGATTGCGTTAGTCTACTAATCTAATTTTCAAATTATTAAAGTTGCATTGTTTTAATTACTGTAACTTTTACATCTGGTAAAGTTATTGCCTCCCCTAATTGCTTTGTACTCTCAAAGCTGTCTGTGTTGGTCAGAATATGGCAATTTATGGGTGTGGCTTTTCCCCTCTGGCTAGCTTTGGCAAAAAGTTTGATGTAAACAACTTTATGAGAACACCGAATATTCTCATTAACAGTAGTTTCACTTACTAGAACTCATGTACTTCTGAAGGCATTAGTTTGAAGAAATGCAATTTTATTGTTACCTGAAATGCTGTAAGATTGCAAGCGCTGTAGGGAGTAAACTGTGCATAATATTTTTGGTAAATTTTTTTAGGATATATTTGAATGCCGAACATGTGGCCTCTTGGAATCTCTTTGTTGTTGCACAGAATGTGCAAGGGTCTGTCACAAAGGACATGACTGCAAGTGAGTGTTATGTTCTGTTTCTTATAATTATATCAGTATTTTGTTGTTTCATTTGTTTACTGATAGTTAATATGTTTTTTTCCTTGATTGAAGTGTTCAGAGATTAGAGAACAGAAGATTAAGGAAATACTTAAGATATCTTCTTTTCCTTCTGCTCTGTAAGATTTGTTTTATGGGTCAGAATTGAAAGAGGAAGCTGAAGCAATCTTGTACTATTTTCACTTTATAGAATTTGGAGTAAATGAGTAATTCTAGCACCCTCTAAGTGCTCAATTTTCTAAGATAATACATCTAAATAATAATAGATTTTCATTTTGGGTGCCTCTAATGAATCCCGATGACAGATCATTCTTGTAAATGTTCAGAGAGAAGTGTAACATTAATATCTAAGATCAGCTCTGATAAAGGGAAAAGTGAGTAAGCAGTCAGGAACAGTCAAGATGTCTCCAACAAACTTGGTCAAAGCTTTGAAACCGCAGACGTTTTGTGACACTATTACAAGATTATGTTACAGCATTAATATTCTGGGTACAATAAGCTAAGAGATACAATTATAATGGTGTTTTAGCATTGTATGAATTACTGAGATCTTACCACATCGTGAGGACTTCCAACTTAACTGTCTTGGCTGGAGGCTATTTTGAGGAAGAATAAGTGGTCTTGAATGAGTTTTACTCACTCAGGCACTATGAAAAGCTCTGTAGTGACACTGCCCTCTTTAAATACATGTAGCAAGCAAGAAGAGCAAATGTCAAGTGTTGCCACAAACTCTGCATTTCTCTTTTAAGATAAGTTTTGGCATCTTGCTACTACAATAAACAAAAACCTCTAGCAAGAATCTTAATGTGTACACTTAACACCCTCAACCTCTGTAGAAAATACGTATTACTGAAGAGTGTTGCAACTCACCTTTTCTGTTTCTTGTAGGCTCAAACGAACATCTCCAACAGCTTACTGTGATTGCTGGGAAAAGTGCAAGTGTAAAACATTAATTGCTGGACAAAAATCTGCTCGCCTTGATCTCCTCTACCGCCTACTTACCACTACAAATCTTGTTACCATGCCAAATAGCAGGCAAGTTTATATTTGTAATGGCTAGGGCAGAATAATTTTTATTGTATTTTAAATGCATGGTATATAATATCTCCATTAATCAATTTTGCATTACAGGGGAGAACATCTGCTGCTGTTTTTAGTACAGACAGTTGCTAGGCAAACTGTGGAACACTGCCAGTACAGACCACCTAGAATTAGGGAAGATCGTAATCGTAAAACTGCAAATCCTGAGGGTAAGACCTGTTTCAGTGAAATAAATGGCAGATTCCATATTTCGGTACCTCTGTCTTATATTGCTTTTTTGTCTCTTTAGATTCTGATATGCCTGATCATGATTTAGAACCTCCTCGTTTTGCCCAGCTTGCTTTGGAACGTGTTTTGCAGGACTGGAACGCACTGAAGTCCATGATTATGTTTGGCTCCCAGGAAAATAAAGACCCGTGTGTATTTACACAAAGCTGTCATGTAAAGTTTGATCTGATATTTGAGACCTGCTGACTTATATAAAATTTATTTCCTTTCTTTTTATTTTTTCCAAGTCTTAGTGCAAGCAGTAGGATAGGTCATCTTCTGCCTGAAGAACAAGTTTACCTTAATCAGCAAAGTGGAACTATTCGCCTCGACTGTTTCACACACTGCCTTATTGTCAAATGTACAGCAGACATTTTGGTAAGCACTCTGAGCCTTGTTTTGTGTTAGATTTTCTGAATAATGTATTATAGTGCATCTCAGATGATGTGCTTGGAGACTAATTTCAAAATAGCTTCAAGTTAATTTTGCTTTCGTAAATTTATACAGTTATGACTGTGGTGTCCTTTTGAATCTCAATCAGTCTTATTTCATGCTTCTAAATTATTCATCATGATTGGGTTGTAATGACCTCTTTCTGCAGCTCTTAGATACTTTGCTGGGTACTCTGGTAAAGGAATTACAAAACAAGTATACACCAGGACGCAGAGAAGAAGCTATTGCTGTTACAATGAGATTCCTGCGTTCCGTGGCAAGAGTATTTGTTATTCTTAGTGTGGAAATGGCTTCCTCCAAAAAGAAAAAGTAAGTGGTGGTCTGCGTGTTCATTGTGGTGGTATTGTTTTTTTTAAATGTAAGTATTTATTTTGCTGCCTGTAGGCAGCATTGTTTGAAAAGGTGCAAACCTCAAGACTGCACAATAGGTGCTGGTATGTCAGGAAGCTTTTTAATACAACGCATGTTAAACTTAAACGTTCACACTGAACATTTCTATTTAAAATGGCAGAATTTTTGGAAGTAGGGTTTTTTTTTGACATGTTCAGATTACAATCTATTGTTGTTTGTTAGTAATAGAGTTAGTTATCCAGCCTTAGTCTTGAAATATTGAATGATAAATGTTTTGGACTTGAATAGCTGTGCGTATCATTATTATACACACGCAAGTGTATGTATCTATTAAAGATAATTATCTCAAGTATTTGGGGAAAAAAAAACCCACACTATCACCATAATATTTTTTTGGGAAAAAAAAAAGGCATATTTGACCTTCATCTTTTTCTGTATTTTTTTTCCCTAGCAATTTTATTCCACAGCCAATTGGAAAATGTAAACGTGTATTCCAGGCGTTATTGCCTTATGCTGTTGAAGAGTTGTGCAATGTAGCAGAATCTCTAATTATTCCAGTCAGGATGGGAATTGCGCGTCCCACAGCACCCTTTACTCTTGCTAGCACTAGTATAGATGCCATGCAGGGAAGTGAAGAACTGTTTTCTGTGGAGCCTCTGCCACCCAGACCATCATCGGACCAGTCCAGCAGGTAAAAGTCGCTAAAACTCACTCTTTGCTCTTATCAAACGCTTGGTAAAAGTGTTCTTGGTTTGGGTTTTTGTTAGTTTTTCATTAACAGAAATGTGGTGAGGCTTCTTACTCTGGCCAAGCATTTTGGAAGTACTTTGCTACTGATTTTTACTGGTTGCTACGGTAATTGAGGATCCGGATGACATCGAGAGGTCTAAATCTATTTTTTGGATGTGTGTTTGTTTTTAAAGTTCTAGTCAGTCTCAGTCATCCTACATCATAAGGAATCCTCAGCAAAGACGAATCAGCCAGTCACAACCAGTTCGTGGCAGGGATGAAGAGCAAGATGATATTGTTTCAGCAGATGTAGAAGAGGTCAGTCTTTTTTGTTGTGTTATTTTTTTGTTTCTGTTCTTGATATGACGCCTCATGCATTAGCACACGCTTTAATGTCTGAACCAGAAGTCGATGCATTGAGACTTCTGATTTGCGAGAGATACTAAGCAGTACTTCATGAAGTCCTTTCAGCATTAAAATCTGTGTTCAAAGCTTGTATTTTATTTGTGATCCAGACCCGATCGTTTGTTTTTTTTCCCCACAACACTGGACTGTACAACCCTGTACAACTGCTGTGGCTCTAAGTTAATTTTTTGTTCGTGTCAATTCAGTTGTGAGGTCATCTTTCTTAGATGGTTTTTTTAGTTTATTAGTTTTAAAATAAAATTTTGCACCGAGATTTTGGAAATACATAGATTATCTCTGATGTAGAAGATATACTAGCATAAGATTGCAATGTTCATTCCAGGTTGAGGTGGTTGAAGGGGTAGCTGGTGAAGAAGACCATCATGATGAGCAGGAAGAGCATGGTGAAGAAAATGCTGAAGCAGAAGGACAGCATGACGAGCATGATGAGGATGGTAGGTGTAACGTACATCATGCACATTACCGCTTGGATGAGCAAACCATGTATCAAAAACAAAAGGCATCTCTGGAGTCACCAGTGATAATGATTTGGGAGGCTTGCATGAGTAGAGAATCCAGGGATTTCAGACTACATATCTTCTAAAAGGACATGTGTAAAATCATAGATAACTCGTAGTATGCAAGTGCATGGAGATTTTTATTGACGTTTTTCTGCATGAGGTGAAAACATTAAGGTAACTAAGGGTAAAAAAACCCCAACCTAATGTTGGTTAACATTATCAATTTTACCTTTTGTATTTGCTACCATAAAATGTTATTGACATAAACTACTTGAAGGACTGAAAAATAGCCTAGCGCTTGTATGGTGAATGATAGAATAGTGGTTATGGTAGATGTGTTCTCAAAAAGGGTCTGAATCATGGTGAGCTAGTTTTCAAACCAATCATGAACTAGTAAATTATGGTTTAATATTTTTGTAGACAAAATCAATCCATTATGTATGAAAAATCTTGCCATTAATACTTTAATACTTCTCTTTTATTAGTTATTTTGGATTAGATGGCACCAAGCTATGATTAAAAAAAAATAAATTATCTATATAATTGTGCCTTGTGTTTCCTGTCAACCCTTTTACAGTACAGGAAATAATTTTATTCACTTGCTTAATATTTAGAACATTTAATTCTCAAAACTTAAACTTCAATAGAACATTTATTTTTTCAATTAGGTTTTTAGTATTATTATTATTTTCAAGTTTTCAGGTATTCCTTCAATATTCATCTGAAACAGCATATGATTAATTGTTCTTACACATGTGCATGAAGAATTGGGGAGTCTTTTGGCTTGAGTGACTAATACTAAATCCTTAAAGTCTTAATTATTAGTGTGTCTGTACTGAATGTGTGTGTGCACTACAGAGTGAGCAAGCCAGGGGTTGTTAATTGCTGGGAAGTAAGAAAATGTGCACAAAGTGTTGCCATTTGCACTGATTTTTATGACTTCTCCCTGCATATCCATTAACTCCTGCTATAGTAAGAAGCTCTGGGTTTTGTTTAATATCTTCTACAAATCACTGCAGCCTTTCTTTCTCTTTCTAACCACCAGATGTTTTGTATGTTGTTTTTGTAGGCAGTGATATGGAGTTGGATTTGCTAGCTGCTGCTGAGACAGAAAGTGACAGTGAGAGTAACCACAGTAATCAGGACAATGCCAGTGGGCGCAGAAGTGTTGTCACTGCAGCTACTGCTGGGTCAGAAGCAGGTACAACATGTCATCCTGTGTTTAATCTAGCTGCTTGAATTTAAATATTAGGATCAGCTTCTATAGGAAATGTGTTACTGATCAAACATGGCTTTAACAAGGGTAGAACAGGATTCACCTAAAAAATGTTGTTCCTTGCCTTTGGATCTGGACTGCATCCAGCACTCTAATGGTGTGCTGGAGATGTTACTGACTTCACAACTAGATTGGACAGAGTGAGAATTACCCGGTTGTGACATTTTAACAAATACCTTTCCCTTGTAATCTTATTTTCCGTGGTGGTTTGTTTGTTGGTATTTTTTTGGGGGGGGAAGGTTGTTTCTTAACTCAGCTTCTTCCCTCCCACCTCTGCCTTCCCCATGCTTCCTTGTTTTCTTTTGCTTTATCTTTGCCTGTAATTGTAAGGTACTATGCAGACTTCTTGGATAAGGAGATGCGCTAAGATGTGGCCTGTCTTTTTGCTTTTACAGAACTTCTGTGTGTGTTAGCCAGAAATAAACTTGCTCTTTTGTGAAGTGAAATGAAATGTTTTCAGTCATTTTTAGTGTCAAAGTTAGATACGGTTTGAAACAAAATACACAACCTGACCAGCCATTTTTAGGATTTTTAGAAGCATCTGATTTACTGTTGGAAACATAATTTTTAGAATTCATTGCCTGGGGGCAGAATTTCTTAAGCAGTTTATTTTAAGTTATGTTTTGAAATGTTAGTAATCTTGCTGCTTTTTCATGAAAACTCTGAAAAATTAGCAGTATGTTCTTACGATAATTTAATAAAGATTTTCAGTAGTAGAACTTGAACCTTTTTAGTTCATGTAGTTTCTTATGGAAAAAGTTGACAACGTTGACATGATGCATGTACATGTGCACAGATGTGCAGTTGTCACTTACTGTTAATTGCTTATTTCCCTCAACAGGAGCTAGCAGTGTTCCAGCATTTTTTTCGGAAGATGACTCTCAATCAAATGATTCTAGTGACTCTGATAGCAGCAGCAGTCAGAGTGATGACATAGAGCAGGAGACCTTCATGCTTGATGAGCCTCTGGAGCGAACCACGAATAGCTCACATGCCAATGGTGCTGCCCAAGCTCCGCGTTCCATGCAATGGGCTGTACGGAATACCCAAAACCAGAGGACTACTAGCACTGCCCCCTCCAGTACCTCAGCCCCAGCAGGCAAGTCTGAGCAAAATGCATGCATGAATGTCAGTTAGCTCTCGCTGTGTAACTTCTCTTTTTATTTGTTCTCTTAAGGATGAAATCTTATCTGTTTGTCTTAAAAGGATGGCACTTGTCTATCTTGACTGTTCCAGTTATGGAATTCTAATTGAATTTTTTTAAAATTCAGATTCTTTTATTTAAAAAAAAAGAATCTGTTGTAGTTGTTAAGATATTGCTATTCTTACTGTAGCTAAAAATTTTTTGCTGGTTACAGTTGTGATATCAGTAATATTTGCAAGTGTATTTCTAGAAATCCTCGTGATGCCAGAAATACAGAAATATTATATCATGATACCTGTCAAAACAGAAAATACATAGCAAAAGCTAAATAAATTCCTTACTGTCTTATGTTCTTTTATGTTTAGCGAGTTCAGCGGGCTTGATTTACATTGATCCATCAAACCTACGACGCAGCGGTGCCATCAGTACCAGCGCAGCAGCAGCAGCTGCAGCCCTTGAGGCCAGCAACGCGAGCAGCTACTTGACATCCGCAAGCAGTTTAGCCAGAGCATACAGTATTGTGATACGGCAGATATCTGATCTGATGGGTCTGATTCCCAAGTACAATCATTTAGTATACTCCCAGATCCCAGCTGCAGTGAAGCTGACATACCAAGATGCAGTTAACTTACAGGTAAGAACATCCAAATCTCTGTAGAGAATCATAATTTCAATACAGTTGGGTGGGGTTTTTTTTGGTAAAATCATAGAATTGCTGAGGTTAACAGTGACCTCTGAAGATTGTCTACTCCAAATTCCCTGCAGTGTCAACAGGAGAAGGCTACTGAGGACTGTGTCCAGTTAAGTTTTTAATATCTCCAAGGATAGAAAGTTTGATGACTCTGAGTAAAAAAAGTTTCTTAAACGTAAAGTTTTCTAAAAAAAAAAAATCCACCATGGCAATGGAGTTAGTAAATGGCAAGAGAATCAGGCTTGAGCCGGTATTGGGAACAGGTGAGGAAAATACTGGACATGGAGGAGAGGTTTGTTAAGATCTGCATAGTTCTCTATGCAGATCTTAACTTTGTTGTCTTCACTGAGTAAGCTACAAGGGGTGAAAAATGGTGAAAGATCTGTCTGGTGAATGCCATAGCATGATGAGGGCTGTTAAAGCTACTAGTAAGTCAGGAATTGGACCAAAATCCCCGTGATCTGCACATCATGGAGATGCTGGGTGGTCATAAGGTGAGGAGTAGAAGAGGTGCCCAAAGGGGAGAAAGGGATGATGAGAATGCTATAGGTGGTAGAGCTTTCAGAAACTTCCCTGGTCATTCTTGAATGTGGTTTGTGAGGAGTCAGGTGTAACTGTGTAAAAGCCACGGTGGAGGTTTCCGTTGAGATTGTATTCTCATTCTCTGGTTCTCTTGTTTGCAAAACTCATTAAATATTTATTTATTCCCCTAGAATTACGTAGAAGAAAAGCTTATTCCTACTTGGAATTGGATGGTTAGTATCATGGACTCTACTGAAGCTCAGCTGCGTTATGGTTCTGCATTAGCATCTGCTGGTGATCCTGGGCATCCAAATCATCCTCTCCATGCTTCTCAGAACTCTGCCAGAAGGGAGAGGATGACAGCCCGTGAGGAAGCTAGCTTAAGAACGCTTGAGGGAAGAAGGTATGAAAATAGTTTGATTACTGCATGCGATATGAATTACCAGTTTTACAGTCAAATCTTCTTGTTTACTGGCATTTTAGAAATCAAATTTTGTGATGCTGCAGTGTAGTTACTGCTGTAAGTTGGCTTCCTGTGGTGTTGGTACTGTTTGGTTTCTTCTGACGTACTAGATTAATCGTGAGTATTAACTGTTCGTAATATACTCCACCTGAGCTGTTTACAGTAGAGCATAAATCTATGATGATTACTCTTATCACACTGGTTTGGTGGGGTTGTTTTTGAGTTTTTACATCCATATTTCAAATACAGAGACTAATACATAAAGGATGCACTTTACTGTGATGCCTAATCTCTCGGCATTCAATCCTTTTCTTTCACTAGACGCGCTACTTTACTCAGTGCCCGTCAGGGAATGATGTCAGCACGTGGTGATTTCCTGAACTACGCACTCTCTTTGATGCGTTCTCATAATGATGAGCACTCGGATGTTCTCCCTGTTCTGGATGTCTGTTCACTAAAGCACGTAGCATATGTTTTTCAAGCCCTTATTTATTGGATTAAAGCAATGAATCAACAGACAACACTGGATACTCCTCAACTGGAACGGAAAAGGTATCATGACTATTCCAAAAAATGCAAAATTGGTGTCTGCCCTCTTGTTTCAGTCATTGGTGGCATTACTCAGCAACTAATGCAGGGTTTCTAGACTTTTTGTATTGACACTGGCAACCGTTACCCATTGCTGAAGCCATAACTTGTTAGATCAAACTTGGTGGGTGGACAAATGGCTATAAGGGTAACTGCAAGTAACATAGTGAGTGAGTATGGAATGAGAGGTACTCAACAGTACATTGATTTTAGAGTGAGATTGTTCTGGTTATGTATAGCTCTCAAGTACACTTACTGATTATACCCTTGCTTTTATTGATTGCTGAAGATGTAAATGTTTTGCCTAATGTTTTCTTCAAGAGGATTGACTTTTGTTGTTTTTTTTTAAAATTTTTTCCCTCCCAAGAACTCGGGAACTTTTGGAACTGGGTCTTGATAATGAAGATTCAGAACATGAAAACGATGATGACACCAATCAAAGTTAGTATACAGAAACACCTCTATAGTATGCCAAAATGTGACACTTCCTTAATGTTTTCTCCCCTTTAGCTAGCTGAGGCTTTGAATAAATTTTGCTACTTCTATATGTTACATAAAAGTTGTGTTCTAGTAAGTTTTACTTACTGTTGTTACTTTACCAAATTTTTTCAGCCATTGCCTGTTCTCATTTCGAAGCCTGCTTTTTTTATTTTTGTCTCCTTTTCCTGTAAACTGTAGAACTTGTGCCCTTACTTATTCCACATAATAACAGGATATAAAATTTTCATTACAGTAAAACTGATTTTTTTGATCTAATGGAACTGCTGCTGAAAATGGTAGAATGTGTACTCCGTATTAAGTTCTTGAAGTGTAGGAGAAGTGTGTTCAGTAAAGGTAGTTGCAGTAAAAAGAATAAAAGTGATGACTGAGTGACTTAATAAAAATATGGGATTTGTGGAAGCATCCTGAAGAAGTGTTAAATTTACAGAGATGCTCTTCCAGTCAGATAGCTAAGAGGGCAGCATACTCATTTTTGGTATTTTAAATCATTTTCTAGTTGTGAAAATTGAATTGAAATCTTCTCTGATGTGTAGGTGCTACACTCAACGACAAAGATGATGATTCCCTCCCAGCAGAGACTGGCCAAAACCATCCGTTTTTCAGACGCTCAGACTCCATGACGTTCCTCGGCTGCATTCCACCTAATCCTTTTGAGGTTCCTCTGGCAGAGGCCATCCCCCTGGCAGACCAACCCCATCTATTACAGGTGACATCAGAGATGGTGTTCTGGAAGAAAAATGCAGTTTGCTTTTTCATTTCTAACTGAAGTATATTATTTACCCAGAATGCTTTTGTTAATTTTCAGCCAAATGCTCGCAAAGAAGATCTGTTTGGCCGACCAAGTCAGGGACTGTATTCATCTTCTGCCAACAGCGGGAAATGCCTAATGGAAGTTACAGTAGATAGAAACTGCCTTGAGGTAGATTTAAAGGTTTTATTATTTTAAACAGTAGGGTAATTTAAGCTAGTTCCTTCATTCCTTAAAAAGACACTTTAATGTTTTCAGAGATAATTTAAAATAACTTTCAGTATCATAATTTAAAAGCACAGGAAGTGTAAAAACTTTGACTTCTTAGGAAAAGCGTGTTTAATATTTTACTAAATGTAGGAACTTTTATGATTACTGATTTATAGCAGATTCCAGGCAATATTTTTGAAGGCTGCAGTGCAATTCCAAGTTAATTTTGAAATGCCAATTATATAATTATTAGTGGTAAAAAGAATAAAGTCTCCCTGTTGCTCAGTAGATTTGACTTGCCTACAGACTAAACATTAAATGGCAAGTATATGAAATGCAGACATAAAGTGGGAAAGTGGTTGGTTTTTTTTCATTTGTTGAAATGATTGAGGCTATTGTGTTTTAACAGGTCAAGTACAGCGCTCACTGTTGTGTGGTTTAAAAATTCAATAAATATGTGTATCTCCTGAAAAAGCCCTGTAGATTGTTTTGAAAGTGTAATTAAATTTTACTCTTCCTTGTTTAGGTTCTTCCAACTAAAATGTCTTATGCAGCCAACTTAAAAAATGTTATGAGCATGCAAAATCGGCAAAAGAAGGAAGGGGAGGAACAAAATGTGCCTACAGAAGAACCTGAGAGTTCAAAGCCAGGGCCTTCAGCTCATGATCTTGCAGCGCAACTGAAGAGCAGCTTGTTGGCAGAGATAGGATTGACAGAAAGTGAAGGGCCACCTCTCACATCTTTCAGGTAGTTTGAGTTAAAAATTACTCTGAAATATTGCTGTACAGACAAAAGGATATTTGGGAATCTGAATTTTAATCTTTTTAAATTAAAATGGGTAGCTTACTTTAATTTGAATTTTTAGTGCGTTTGATAGCTTTTCAAATGAGCACTTAAACAGTCTTCGGAGAAGTCTCTACAAGCTGTAGTAGAAGTTGGTTACTACCTGACTTTGTGTTGCAGACCTGATACGATGTCCTGGGTAGTTGATCTTAAAGATAGGAATTGACAACTTGTCGACTGTGTCTGGCGATACTGATCAGGCTTTATGCGGTTAGGGATTGAACTGCCCTCACTTTGAATTTCAGCTCTTTTTTAATAAAAATTAAACTCCTGATTGAAGGGAGACCACTAACAGTGAATTCCATGTAGCAGTGAAGTTACATGCTTTGAGAGTAATCTTTTTTTTGGAAGCAAGGCTTGTGTTTCAACTGAAACTAAGCAGCTTCACATATTTTTGTCCACAAGCTTACTCTACTGTGTTATTGCTTATCAGAAATAAAGAATTCATTTGAAAGCTAAGGATAAGAAAAAGTAGTACACAAAACGTGTTTGAAATTCAGCTTGGTTTTACTTGTCTCATTTTTTCCCTTCTCCTTTCAGGCCACAGTGTAGCTTCATGGGCATGGTTATATCTCATGACATGTTGCTGGGACGTTGGCGCCTTTCTTTAGAGTTATTTGGTAGAGTGTTCATGGAAGACGTTGGAGCAGAGCCTGGATCGGTAGGTATTTCCCAGTGTAAGGAGACTTCCTCTTCTAACTAAACTGTGGATTTCCCTCGTTCTGATTTTGGTTTTCATGTTTTGTTTTTAAGATCTTGACTGAATTAGGTGGCTTTGAAGTTAAGGAATCAAAATTCCGCAGGGAGATGGAAAAACTTAGAAACCAGCAATCCAGGGATTTAACGTTGGAGGTAAAAAATGTTAGTTTATCTTCTGAATTTGTTTTCATTAAAAGTTGAATTATCACATGTTGCAGTAACTTGATAGGAGAAGTTGTATTTTAGGATCTGCAAGCAGGTGTTTTAAACCTCACTTTGTGAGCTGAGTTGCAATCACTCTGTAGTTTTTCACAGTATAATCAGTATTTTCTGGATCAGGAAACTTCTTGTGAAGCTGAAATTCTCTCAGTATGATGATCGGTAAAGAAAAGAAAACGTCTTTGTGTTTTTACTAGGTTGATCGAGACAGAGATCTTCTAATACAGCAGACCATGAGGCAGCTGAACAATCATTTTGGTCGCAGGTGTGCTACCACTCCGATGGCTGTACACAGAGTAAAAGTTACTTTTAAGGATGAGCCAGGAGAAGGCAGTGGTGTAGCACGAAGCTTTTATACTGCTATTGCACAGGCTTTTCTATCAAATGAGAAACTGCCAAATCTAGATTGTATTCAGAATGCCAACAAGGGTACCCATACAAGTAAGTGATGCACAGCAATTAACCTACAGATAACATTTATAAAAGCCTTGGATGATGTTTTTACATTGAAATGCTTGGCGTTATCTCAGAGATTACTCTTGTTAGCTTAGCACAGGAACTGTGAATTGTGCGTGTTACTTCTCTGAGGCAAGGAAATGTCTTTCTTCCGCTGTCAGAAACAGGAAGCTCTTGTTTTTCTCGAAACAAGAGCCTGCTTTAGATGCTTTCAGCTTTTCTGAGCATCTTTGTCTCTAGTAGGCAGTAATTGTCAACATTTTAACCAGTGAGAGCTTATACAATTTAGTATGACTGATTCATCTGGCTTGTCATAAATACATATTAATGTTTTTGAAAAGTGTTTATATACAAAAGTATGTGTAAAGTATATAAATTAAGAGTTATGGCAAATACAAGTTGGTACAAACGCTTCAGATACCTGTCTTAAGCTTGGCTGAACCCCAATCACTACTTTAGGTGATGTGGTTCTGTCTCATTGATGTCTTTCAAGCTGTCTTCCAAAACTGTCCTGCTTACACTTGAAACTTAGATAGGAGAGAGAAATACAAAGATGTTTAAACTTAGGAGGTTTTTTTTCCTGTTCCAGGTCTGATGCAGAGATTGCGAAATAGGGGGGAGAGAGATCGGGAAAGGGAGAGAGAGAGAGAAATGCGGAGAAGTAGTGGCTTACGAGCTGGTTCTCGGAGAGACAGGGATAGGTAAGTGTTACATTTTTAAATTGTTGGAGTTACTTTGTTAAATAGAATAATGGCCGCCATTATCTTCAGGAAAGATACTTCTGCTTCTTCAAATTATAACTGTCTTACACTTTCAGGGCAATTCACAGGGTAACTTCTTGAAATTCAGTGTATATTTTAATTCTTTATAGAATAATTATGCATACTTTAGCATTGATAGAAGATGTTTCAAGCATCAGTCTTTCTTGCTAAAAGCTTGCGTACTCGAATAAAATTGTGAGGTCATTTAGAAACAACATGTTCTGTTGGTGGCCTGTCTGGCTGCTTTAGCCAGAATACAAGCAGTGTTAAAATCTCTGGTTCATTCTGATTCTCTTTTTCTGAATCATTCTCTCCAAGCAACTATGAGCAACACTATTCCTGTATAAAGGCTAATCCTTTGAATCTATGGGCAAATTGTATTTTTCCAAAGGATTTTTGCAAATTTCCTCTGAAATGAGTACAAAGTGCTCTAATTTTTTTTAAGGGACTTTAGAAGACAACTTTCCATTGACACACGGCCTTTTAGACCGGCATCAGAAGGAAATCCTAGCGATGACCCAGACCCTCTTCCAGCACACAGACAAGCACTTGGAGAAAGGCTCTACCCCCGAGTGCAAGCAATGCAGCCAGTAAGACTATTGAATACACTTAATGATCCATTGTTCTTGTAATTCTTTTAGTTAAAAATTAATTTCCTTGTTGAGTATTGTTCATCAGAATTGAAAATATTTGAATGTGTAGGGCTGGTTTTGTAGTCTTTGGAATTTTCTTAAGATTTTGTTTCAGTATTCTGTCATATAGTTTGAGGCACCTTTTAATGCATTCTGTGTTGAAAATACACTTTCAGAAAACTGTATTTAAAAATAAGAGAATTGGAGGAGAATAGTAAGATATATTATTCCTTATTCCCAGGCATTTGCAAGTAAAATCACGGGAATGTTGTTGGAATTGTCCCCTGCTCAGCTGCTTCTGCTACTAGCTAGTGAAGATTCCCTTAGAGCAAGAGTTGATGAAGCAATGGAACTCATTATTGCACATGGCAGGTAAAGTATCAAGGATTTAGATAAGAAATGGAAATTTGGTTTTGTGGCCAGAGTACTTATACTGTGCTACGTCTAACTGATACGTGCAACTTTATTCTTTGGTTTGTTTCAGATATTCTTCTTTGGACAAGTGACTTGTTGACTTTGGTTTATTATAATCTGTCAGAATATGGCAATTCCTTATTGTGAAATTAAATCCAACCTTTTTTTTTTTTTTTTTTTAACCTTGTCAAGGGAGAATGGTGCTGACGGTATATTGGATCTTGGATTGCTAGACTCTTCAGATAAAGTGCAGGTAATGAACTGTTGCACAAATCAAATTTACTTAAGATCCAGTTCCTTAGTTAATTTCAAAAACTTAAGCAAGTGGAGCCTTCCTTATTCATGCAAGACAAAATTCTATTTAATTATCTTGTGGAGATATTCTGTTTAATTATCTTGTGGAGAATTCTTTAATTTTTTCCCAGTGAAACTTCAATCTTTGGGTCTAGTAGCAAATAGGTTGTTAATGTGTGTCAGTAACTACAGAATAGCAATTAACAAACTTAATTTGATTTTCAAAACAGGAAAATAGAAAGCGACATGGTTCCAGCCGCAGCGTAGTAGATATGGAATTAGATGATACAGATGATGGGGATGATAATGCACCACTCTTCTACCAACCTGGAAAAAGAGGGTTTTATACACCAAGACCTGGTAAAAACACAGAAGCAAGACTGAATTGTTTCCGGAACATTGGCAGGTATGCTGCTGTTAACTTCCTGGTCTGAAAAATGTAAAAGACAAATAGACAAAATGCCAGGGGTCCAGGCTGCAAAAACTTTATTACTTTTATGCTCTGTATTTCTTTCCTGGAGCTAAATAGTGCAGAGTTTGCACAGGTTAGCTTGAGGGGTTTTTTTCCTGTTAAATTTTTATTTTACAATGTGGAAGTTTTATACTGCAGGAATTCTATTTTTTTAAAATTATAGATGTCCATAATTTTCTTTTGGGGATTGATAGGGCGGGAAAGCTAGCTGCAGCTTGATTCTTAGAGTTTTTTACTTTTCTATGTGAGTTTACTAAAAGATCTCCGATGTAATTTATGTTGTTCCAAAACAAACTCCAAACATTTATTTTCAGAATCCTAGGATTGTGCTTGTTGCAGAATGAACTATGTCCCATCACATTAAATAGACATGTAATCAAAGTTCTTCTTGGCAGAAAGGTAAGTTGAACACAGAAATTTGAATTTCCTTTATCTAAAATGTCATATTTACAAGCTGCTTTTTTCCCCTAATGTTCATTTACTGACTAGCAGACTTGATGCTGGAACTTTAAGGATGCCTTTAAAATTAATATGTGGAGTATTGATTTTTTCACTTCCTAGATTTTGAACTGTATATACTAGATGTACTAGAAGTCAGGTATGCAATTAAAATGGAATAATTTGTAGTAGGTTAGCTTTTGTGTCTCTTTGGAAACAGCTTACTGTCTCTTCTTCTTTTCTTCCTGAGCTTGAAAACTCAAAAGAGTCATAGAATCATTTATGTTGGAGAAGATGTGTAAGATCATCAAGTCCAACCGTAAACCTAATACTACCAAGTCCATCACTTAAACCATGTCCTTAAGCGCCACATCTGCCTGCTCTCAAGGGATGGTGACTCAGCCACTTCCTTGAGCCGCCTATCCCAATGCTTGACAAGCCTTTTGATGAAGAAATTTTTCCTAATATCCAATCTTAACACACATGGCGCAACTTGGGTCCATTTTTTTCTTGTCCTATTGCTTTTTTACTGGGGAGAAGAGAGCAACCCCCACCTCCTTACAACATCCTTTCAAGTAGTTGAAGAGGGCTGTAAAGTGTCCCGTCAGCCGCCTTTTCTCCAGACTAAGTAACCCCAGTTCCCTCAGCTGCTCCTCAGGACTTGTTCTTGAGACCCTTCATCATCAAATCTCTATTGATCTAAGTGATATGTATGAGAATTTGTTAAAAACAAAACAAAACAACTATAAATTTTCTTTATAGTCTCTATGCCCTTAATAGCAGGAAAGGCTTTACAGGTCTGTCTTTACGTTCTGCTAATGTGCTTCAGTTGAGTATTCCAATGTACCTTCAAAAACAGCTGAGAATATGAGTTGGACTGCCTTTCATTCCAAGTGTTTGTATGCTTTGCTGCATGGGTTATGCACTGATGTATGCTAGAGCCTAGGCACAGATCAAGTAATTTTGAATATATTCTTAAACAACTGGTATGTCTAAAACATCTAGTTTTGAACACCTATCTTTTTTTATTATAGGTGAACTGGCATGACTTTGCTTTTTTTGATCCGGTTATGTACGAAAGCCTTCGGCAACTTATCCTTGCTTCCCAGAGCACAGATGCTGATGCTGTGTTTGCAGCGATGGATTTAGCCTTTGCAATAGACCTGTGTAAGGAGGAGGGCGGAGGGCAGGTGAGCACAGCTGAACCCCTCTCTCTGGTTTCAGAATTCAACAGCTTCTCTATGTTGTAGCATGCACATAATCTGTGTTCTTCTCGGATGGCAGAAGTAATGTTTTACCCTTCCTAGATTCAAAGACAGTGTTCTTGTTACACATTCAAGGGTGGTTTTTTTTCCCTGAAGGTGATGTAGATCCTACCATAAAGCCTGGATAAGCACAGTCAGTCCTAAGGAATCTGCAGAATTAGCCTGTAGTAGTAAATTTTACTTTTTTTTAGAGGGTTACTAAGCAATAAATTACTGCTGCATACTGTGGCTGTTGTAATAATCTCACTTCCCCTGCCCCTTTTTAAATAGTACTTTTGCTTTGCTATAGGTTGAACTTATCTCCAATGGTGTAAATATACCAGTCACTCCTCAGAATGTATATGAGTATGTCCGGAAATACGCAGAACACCGAATGTTGGTTGTAGCAGAACAGCCTCTACATGTAAGTCTTTGGTGGAGTGTTTTTATAAAAATGACCAAACAAAAAAAATTATAAGATTTCAGTCAGTTAATTCTTTACCTCATTATGGTATTGCTAATCAGGTTTCTTGGGAAGTCTTGATGGCTTGATTAAAAATAGTTAATTTTCTAAATTTTTTTTAATTGTATAGCTGTTTATGCAGTACTGTGAAGACTGAGTACTTTGAATAATTTCTCCTTTTTTTATAGAATCAAAAAGTATTTATTTTAACCTTGGTCTCATTGGTATGTTCGTTTCTTGAGCTCAAATGGAATTTTTTGTCTGTATTTAGCAGCTCCTTTGTTGTAACAATCTATAACCTTTGATTTACTTGGCCATATAAACAAAGATTAAAAAGAAATTTCAAAATATCTACAGAAATCTCCTTGAACTTCTGGTTTGTGTCCTTGTTTTGAAAGGAAAAATCAGTTATGAAACATACAACTTTTCTTATTTTACTAACCTTTTACTAGCCTTAATTTAGTAATTTTAAAAAAATTATTAAAAATAACTTTGTTTTGAAGCCCTTTTAAAATAAAAGTTATGGAATAAGGTGTTTTTGTAAACAGCTACTGAAGGTGCAGTACTTAAGGACCGCTTACTCTTTGCTATATGAAACTACATCGAAACACGGTCATTGCTGCTGCCTGTGGTTTCCTGCTGCGCTTCTGAGACCCGTTACCAGGCTCCTAGGTTACCTCTGTGCACTTTAGCTCAAAAATTCTCACAGAAAGAACATGTTCCTGGAATTAAGACACTTGATCTTCACGTCTCCCTGTATTAATAGTTTGACTCTTGTTTATTTTAAGAGTTGAAAACCGTAACATTTTTAATCATATATGAATTTACTAAAACATATGTACTCATTCTTCCATTTTAAGAATGGAATTTTCAATCATTTTAGGATGTTACTTATATACACACTTATTTTATTTAGGTGTGTGACATTTTTAAAGCAGAGTTGGCTGCTCAGAGTGGCTGAGGAAGCAAAGTAAAAGTAATATGCAGGATTTTTTGTAATTCTCATCAGATTCAGCATACCTCAGCAAAATGCCTGAACTACTTTGCATTAGAGAGTGCATTTGCTTCTGCTCCTGGTGAAATACTAGTTCAAATCAGTACTGCTTTCTTTTGCAAATGGTAGGTGGTGTTACATCAAAGCGGTGCAGTTCATTGTTTCAGAAAATTTGCATCTCAGATGGTAAAGCTTTGAAAGAAAGGAACAGCTGGAAGAATGATGAATTTTGAGTTAAGAGGGGATCTCTCATGGTACTTTTCAGTAATGCATTTAAAGTCAATCTGAAAGAGACAGCTGTAATCTGTGAATCTTGTGATTTTCACTTAAGGCAATGAGGAAGGGTCTCCTGGATGTACTTCCAAAGAATTCATTAGAAGATTTAACAGCAGAAGATTTCAGGCTTTTGGTAAACGGCTGTGGTGAAGTAAACGTGCAAATGCTAATCAGCTTTACCTCTTTCAATGATGAGTCAGGTATGAAATAATCATTCAGAAACAGAGTTGTAGGTTGTAGGGATAACTTAACGCTGTTTTGTCTGCTTGGAGTAGAGTTACCAGCATTAAACTTAAACTACCTCTTCAAATTTGATATCAGTTACTAAGTCACTAAAAGCCTGAATAAAATTACTACTGTGTTTTTTACATACCTTTGAAAATATTTACATTCAGCTCAAGGGGAGCACACTTTCCAACTTTGCTGTCACTTAACTTTCATGTTAAATACAAGGATCATATTATTGGTAGCATATCTTTCCTTCTGAAAGTTTTGATCTAAATTTAGAACTATAAATGTGTTGAATGCAGTCCAGTATGTCTTACATAATTATTAAAATATATTTAGCTGTTAGTTAGGATTTTTGGGAGGCTAGGGGTGAGAGTTGTGCTGAGGTACCTCAGAGTTAGCCTTTACATTCAAAAGTACGTGTATTAGTTTTGAAATTACTACTGTCTCCAGTACCAGGGCTTTATGAATGAGATTGTAACTGAGATCCAGCTTGCAGTGCATGTAAAACAGATCTCTTAGATTTATTGTCCAGTGTACAAGCTGAATTCTGTATCTTGTTTTATTTCACACAGGAGAAAATGCTGAGAAGCTTTTGCAGTTCAAACGTTGGTTTTGGTCCATAGTTGAGAAGATGAGTATGACAGAAAGACAAGATCTAGTAAGTTTTCCATTCCCACCAGAAACGTGCAGAACTGGAATAACTTTAGTATTGTTACTATTTTTAACTGTGTCTGCGAGCAGTAACTTTCTACTTTCTACGTGGAGAGTTTAGGTAACAGAGTAGGGTAGTAGGGTTTGATTAGATTTTCAGTTCTGGAAACATCAGGTGTGAATCCTAGACCTTCTCGCAACCGAAAGTAAGTGTGGTGTGTCCCTGTCCATCTTCACAGGTCTCTTATGGAAGCACAGTTACAGTCTCTGCACAGTCGTTTTTAAGCTGGGTAACTGTGGCCGGTCAACTCTGTTGTTAGGCTAGTAGGGTTTTGAGGTTGAGTTCTCTTCCTGCACATCCTCCTGTCCTGGCTCCTGTGTATCCTAAGGGCAACAGAGAGGGTGTCCTCTCTGTAAGACATCAGTAATTATACTGTCTTCTTTTCAGAGCCCTTTAGGAGTATCTGATGAGAAGCATGAAAGAACAGGGGGTTTAATTTTGGAAAACTTGCCTGTAAATTTTATTCATTGTATGCTTAAAACAATTTGCCTCTAACTTCCTACTACTTAAGGTACTATCTTTCCTTTACAGTTTGCTAAAAGGAGACAAGGAGTAATCTGAAAAGTGGAAAATCTAAAGCACATTTGTTTAAGAATATCTTAGAATCACTTTGGTAGTGATTTGCTCTGCAAGTCAGTACTTTACACTTGGGGTTATAAATCAAATAGTCTCTGTTGCTGCCTTCTGTCTGTACAAGTACTGTATTCTGTAATCCTAGTTTGTGAGAGATTTCTGCTGCATTTTATATTCATGGCCGTCACCATCATCCCAGATGGATCTGGGAACGTTTAATTTACTGAGGATTTGTTGATACAGGATCATTTTGAGTGCTGCTTCTATCCATTTTAACAAAAGTGTATGAAATAATGGGCGGTTGAGGAAAGGAGGTGAAGGAAGCTACTACAAAAGCATGTAGGATGATCACTGCATGGAGTTGGTACACTGAACAGAACGTAGTATGGTCAAACTTGTTGTGACTGTGCAGTTCTTGTTTAACCTACCCCTGCGAGACATGTGGGCCGTACAAAATTTAGCCTTGAACAGCAAAATTTTAAACACCATCTTCTCTTTTCAGGTGTACTTTTGGACCTCAAGTCCATCGTTGCCTGCCAGTGAGGAGGGATTCCAGCCTATGCCGTCAATCACAATACGGCCACCAGATGACCAACATCTTCCTACAGCAAACACTTGCATTTCTCGCCTTTATGTCCCACTCTATTCCTCTAAGCAGATTTTGAAACAGAAATTGTTACTCGCCATTAAGACCAAGAATTTTGGTTTTGTGTAGAGTATAAAAAGTGTGTATTGCTGTGTAATATTACTAGCTAAGTTTTGTAGATTTTTCCATTTGTCTATAAAAGTTTATGAAAGTTAATGCTGTCATACCCCTGGTGGTACTTTAAAGATTTAAATGCAAACATTCCTGTACTAAATTTGTAATGTAAAGGCCTGAGGAGCACTGGCAATATCTGATTGCAACAGTTTGCTAGTCAATAACTCCTTTGCCTAACCCCAGCCAAAGATGACAGCAGAACAATATAATTTACACTGTGATTTATCTTTTTGCTGAGGGAAAATATGTAAAATGTTCTGAAAATTCACTGCTGCCTTTGTGGAAAGTGTTTCAGCAAAGGTTCTTGTATAGAGGGAGTAGGGAATTTCGAAATAAAAAATTAAGTATGTTCTGTGTTTTATTTTAACTTTTTTTTATGGTGTTTAATTTGTGGTTGGCTGCGGTTGTGTATCATGTATATTGAACTTGTAAGAAGTTCCTGACAGCTCAGATCCCAGAGTTGGGATCGTCCACTTATGAAACCACTTCCGTTGCAGTTCTTGTTCTGATTGCATTGAACTCTGGCGCATCGGATACCATCACTAATATTTTGCATGTAATCTGTACCTTTAGTGGGTTTCTTCCTTTTTTGTTTTTGGTTTGGTTGTTTTGGGAGTTTTTTGTACATATGATGAGGCCAATGCACAGTATTTCATAGTTCACAATCAGCATTTTTGTATCCCTGTTTCAGTGAACAGACAGTCAGGAGGTTGTTCCACTACCAGTTCTAACCTGACACACTTGTACTACGTTATCTAACTATGTAAACTCAGCCTGGGCACTTTCTGGTAACTGTAAAATGTTTATAAGATCATGATTATTGAAGATACATTTTGGAAAACTTTAATGTTCGTGAGCAGCTTAACTTCTTTTGTATCTAGCCTTTTTTTAAGTATCTTGTTACAGTTTTTTAATAAAGAAATTACAGACAAAATACCAAGTCATACTGAAGAAACAATAGTTTTTATTTATTTAGCAATTTATACTTTAGCTAACAGCATACACTAAACATAGTTGTTCACAAAAAATCTGAATTTTGTAACTGAAAAATTGACTTGCAGAAGACATTCAGCCCACATTTTACAGTTAGCAGAGAATCCTGAATGAAACAGGCCAGGCGACCCCTTCTTTTCACAGATTTAGTTTGAAGGGAAAGTGGCTTGTTCTGAAAAATCTCAAGGTAATTAGGTTAGAATAAAATTCTCCAATTGCACTGTAGTGGGTTCTACTGTATGTTCACTTTTGAAGTGGTTGGTTGCTTTTGGGGAGGGCAGTCTTTGACCGTAGCCTAGGACATGTTTTCCCTAATGCTTGAGATTTTTGAGAGAGAGGAGGCGATTAGTAAAGGACGGAGCTGCTACTTTGGTGTCAAAACAAATTTCTGAAAGCACAGCAGGCTGAAGTATTGAAGGTGAAGAGCTTTTGTGGTGGTGATGTTCTTCCTTGCTTCTACAACACCATGAGTCCATGTTAGTGATTTTATTTTTTGTTCTTCCCTTCACTGGGAAGAGCTAAACTAATGTTTCACCAATAACCGAGTGGAATTCACCTTTTCCAGAACTCCACTTGGTTTCCTTTTCTGTCAGCGAGTTGAGGATGACCGGAAGTTACCTACAGCTGTGACTTTTTAAAAAAGCCTCTGCTTTTGTCATTTATTTAGTTGCTAGAGGTATGGAGGACGGTTGAGATCAGAAGTTCTGATCACCAGTTGCCAAATTGATGCTGAAATCCTTTTTTCTAATTAAGGTTTCAGGCATGTGTAGGTAAGCTGCAGATAAGTCAAGTAAAGAGGTGCAGAATTATTTCTGCATGTACTAATAATTCCTAAATCAACCATCCTAGAAGAGAATAGTTTCAGTGGATGAGGACTGGACTCTAGTCTGGATTTCCTGTTGTGACCTGCAGTGTAGTGCTGAAGTTCAAAACTACTGGATTTTACAATGCTAGCATTCGTTAAAAATAGAAAGCAGTACAGCTGCTCTCACTTACTGAGGAGGATAGTTACAAAGGTATGAAGCAACATCCACATTATGGCTGGATTTCTAACTGATGTAATTACTTCCATTACCAAAAATGCCTCTAGTTGAAATGTGTAAAGTTAGTAGAAAGCAACAAAAGAAACTGTTTAGAAAAGGCATCAGATCTACAGTCTGTAAAATAAAGCTCCCTCCCTCACAAAGTTCTGTGAGACTTGATGTATTAAAAAGTATCCAAGGCCCTTGGATGAAAGGCCATATATAAATGTAAAGTACTGTGTGTATATATATATATGTGTATTGTGTGTATATGTATATAAGTGTATGTGTATGTATAACATATAAATATATGTTATATGTATATATATTTCTGTATATAGCTTAAACATTTTTTTAAGTCCTGTAATGTATAGCTAGACAAAAATAATGCAGATAACTCACAGTAGCTCACCATATATACACACAGAAAGCATTCTGAGAAGTGGAGAGGGAATCTAGAATGATTTATGCTGTCGTCATTGACTTGAAATGTGTATGCAGCTTTATAAATAGCTTTTTTCCTCTGTATGGTATATTTAAACTATATCAAGATTTTAATAAGAAAAATGTTTATTAAAATCATACACCTCATCTCCCTTTGACTTAAGCCCTTCTGTTAGTTCACTTTTAAGATGTAGAGAAAACTAGTTAAAGGAAAGTTCTGTAATGTTTACAGATTTTTAATAGTCTAAATCCTTAGCTGTTCATAACTGCTGAAATAGGAGATCAAGGTAGCGACTAATAAAATGTTATCACCAACTGCTAGACTAGTTCCTATTCTGAATCTAGGGAAAACTGACACCTTCGTGCTAACTTCCATGGCTCAGTCTCGGTATTTGTGTTGTTCCTTAGGTGACTGTATCCAACACGGAAGGCGAGTTGCTTGTTACAGCTTTGATAGTTTTCCAGAAGCGAAAAATTGTATGGAATTGTCATTAAGAGGCCTTTCTCATCTGTTTGATTTAGGAGTGACCTTTTTTTTTCCCCCTGCAAATTAGTCATTGGGTCATTAGATAACAGGCAGGGAGAAGCTGTAAACTGGCACACTGGTGAATCGAAAGCAATGCCCTTCTTGTATGGCAGCAGTCATTCAGGGAGGCAGAGGAGAGGAAATTTTCCTAATCTGTTAACCTACCTTTGGCTTTTAAAAGTGCACAGTTGTATACAGACCTGCTGCTTTTTAAAAAGTTGACTTTTATGTGCGTATCCAAAGAGCAGTGCGTGAGGAGCAGAGCATGAGCCTTTCCTCAGTAGCTGGTGTGTGAGTGGGAGCGGTGTCCCGTTCCCCGCGGGGAGCCCTAGCTCAGGACACCTCCTCGCTGCTTTTAGCAACATGTGGAAGATGGTTCAGTGGTGCCTTCCTCCTCGGAAGCTTATGGCTGCTCTCTAACTCCCTTACTCCCTTTCTGTAGTGTCCTTCTAACCTGTGGATCGTGTCTCTCTGTGTGAATCTATAAATGCTATTCTGAGCTGCTTCTGTCCATGCCCTTCACTGGCACTTGTATTTCTCCAGCTTCCTCTCTCTAGGACAAATTACAGATCCATAGCTTAGTAACTTTGGTTCCCTTTCTCTTTCCAAGCTCCATGTAATCTCACCTTTTTTCTCAACTCTTCAGTTTGCCTTTTTAACATTAGGTCCTCCAAAATTGAAGAGAAAATTCTGCAAGTCTGGATTTCAGTGTGTGTGGCATTTGTTTATCCTGAGGTGTGAATGTCCACACACAGATTGAAGTGCAGAGGTGAAAGGGTCTTGCAAAAGCTTCAGCAACTCTTGAGCTTACAGTGCTGGCAGTTCCCGTGTGCTCTGTGGGGAGGATGGGAACAGGCTTTACATCTGGAATCTGGCCTCCATTGCAACGTAGTCATTGCCCAGCAGGACTTACAGCATCATTGGAAGCTCCGACGAGTCCTTTCCTAGGTGGCAGTTGCTTTTGTAGTTTTAATTTGCTGCTATTTTGAGTATCTTATCTTAGAGCAGTTTTGAACTAAGAAAAGGGGAGGGATTTTAATTTTTTACATATCTTCTAAGTAGTTGTCTTTAAGAGGGTAACTTCATGTCTTGCTTGAAACACCAGCCTGTGAGACTTCTCTCTGTCTTTGCCCACAGCTTTCTTAATATAAAGGCATTTTTTGTCATTAAATATCATCACAAGCTACTATTGTAATATTCTCCTTAGTATAGCAAGAAGCAGACAATTGCTACCAGGTATTTCAGAGCTTTTTTTCCATGATGGTGCAACTTTTCAGCATCCCTTGTCCAGTGGCAACAGCAGCTAAACATGAATGCGGGTGTTTGAATACTACAGTCATGGGAACCTCTTGGAAAATAGGTTGCTGTCACAACCTGTGGAAAGGTTTCTTTGCAAGGAGACTCTTGGAAGAAAATAGTTGCTTTGGACACACTGATGTTGTTATTTGCAAATTAATTTTCAGACAGTGAACAGTTTTAAGCTAAAAATGCGGATTATGCATTCAGTTATAAATGACAATTCTTCAATTTATCTGAGATTATATTCTTCATGTAAAAAATACTATTTATAAAGCATTTTTAAAGGGCAGCTCAGTATTCCCCAAAAACTCTCTTACGGGAGGGAGGGAAGAGCCATTATCGTTCAAGCTGTGATGACTGCACTTTGGATACCTCAGTAGACAAAATTTAGGGACATACTTTGTACCACTGACTTCCTTTGTTTATCTTGCCATGGAAGAGTATTTTGTCCAAAAAGTTGTAATTGAAGCTAGCATAGTTTACATTTTTTCACTGCTTTTATTATTTTCAGAACTACTAAATATGACATGAACTTGCAGGTTGTTCTCATCTTTCCAAAGGAGGACGTGGACAGGCTTTTTTGTTGGTTGGGGTTTTTTTTGGTTTGTTTTTTTTTTTTTTGAGAGGATCAGAATTACTCTTGTTGGACAGAGCAGACCTTGGGAATGCAAAGCTATGCTGGGAAGCCCATAAGGTCTGGATCTGTCCAATGGTGTACCAGTAGACCAAAGGAGTATGCTGCTGCATTAATTGCAATTAGCAGAGCAAGAGAGCTGTTGTGAAGCCACAGGCCATCCTGCAGGAGCGCCCATTCTGGTGGGCTGCCTTGCTCTGGGGGTTTTCTGCACTCCCTGCTGTGGAGTGTCCTGCAGCTTGGGGAAGTGCTACCATGCATTCAGGAGATGACAGTGGACGTGATCCTGTGGATCACAGTCCCTCCTCGTGCAGAAACGCCTCCCCAGCTCCCAGTGCATACATTTGTCACGAGTGAGCACAGGGGAAGGGCTGTGGGGACTGGGTCAGGACAAGCTGCCACATCCCCAGGAGTTAGGAGCTAAGGAATGAATACAGATCCCACCACCCCTCGGGGAGGTTGTTCTAAATAGGACATCGTAGGCACAGCTGAGTGCTCTGAAATCTTGCAAAACTGTGCATAATGCTATATTTCATATGTATCTCTATTCTGCTTGTAAACGATTTTGCAGTTTCACAAGTGCTTTTCTGTGTTTGTCTCATGCACATGATGTAATTAATTTATATCAAACAAAACTAGCAGAAGTTGGTGGATTTTTGTGGAGATGCAAGAGCAGCCAACTGCTGTTTTGTTAATCCTTGTGGTGTATTTCCTTTGCAGTGTTTTTCCTTTGTGTATTGATCTTTAGGCACCATGTAACTAGACGTTTGCTGTGCCTACGCATCTGTAACAGCGCAGATGTGACTTCAAGAAGTTATCCCCAAACACTTGAACTCCTTCCTATTGGTAATTATATTAATATGTGGTAGTTCTTAAACCTTGTCAAATACTCAACAAGACAATCCCTTTCCTGGGGAATTTTGGAACAGCAGCCACAATAATCAGGTTAGGGGGCTAAGACAACGGATGGGCAGGTCAGGGTTATTTACTGTGATTAGCGGGCTTGAGTTGCAGCGCTTCTTGGTTTTGCCCCTGAAACTCATGTGTCTCCCTCCTAAACCATCAGCACACTCTGCGTTACACACACCAGTATAATTTGTTGGTGGCAGTGGGTCAGCTGGGTTTGCTCTGCATCAATCACTCTTCCTCTAAACATCAGCTCTGGACAAAAAACTGGAATCCCTGCTACTCGGCAGGGCAGTGAGTGGAGCTGTTGTTGGATGTGAATGTTAAGCGATTTGTTTGGGTATCTCTGGGTAACAAAGGCTGACTCAGAAAGAGCAGCAGTCAGGTAACAGCAGATGTTGCTAGGGTAAAACCACCTTCTCTTGGTGTATTTCTGGTGTGCTGGTTTAGTGATTTGCTGCTTAGGCGTGTGTTTCTGCTCCACAGAAAACTTGATGGAAGAAGAAAACCAAAGCCGTTCTCATGCTTAGGACCAGCATGGTCACAGCTGCACAGATCTCATCGCTGAACTTTCCTCACCCCCTGCCCCAGTGAGGCTTGAGCTCCTCTCACAAGTTGTTAAAAAAGCTGCAGGAGGCAGATGCAGTCTGGAGGAGCCCAGCTGTCCCAGCTCCTACTTCCAACACTTGGGAAACAGGGAGAGGAGAAGTCTCAGTCACTCTGTGGCAGCCAGCTGCCTTTGAAACAATTATCTGAAATTCTTAATGACAGAAAGCTGTCATTAAGAAACTGAAAAACCAGAGGTCCCCTGTCAGGAGAAGGATACCAGAATCCTTCACCGCCTGTCCCTGTGCACCCCATCTCCTGCCCCTGGCTGCGGGCTGTTTGGGGATGTTTGGCTGCTGCTTGGACTGGGGAGAACTGGGCAGCAGGATGGCTCACAGTGTATACGGACTCATCTCCACCAAGGAACACCAAGTCTCCAGGTCGTCATCCTGCTCCTGAAGAGACCACCAAGGATTCTAACCTTTCTCTTGGCCTCAGAGTGGCCCGGTCTTGCCTGTGTGCTGCCCGCCTGCCTTGGTGCTTGTAAACTTCTAGTTCTCACTCACTGGTGTTTGCTTTTAGATCAATGTCTTTGACAATGAACCAGGCCAGTGGGTGGGACTTCTTATCTGTTTTTCCTATAGGTTATTTGGGAAATGACCCTTGTGTCTAGAGGAGAGGGGCTGAGGGCCTGGAGAGCTTTGGGAGGAGGACGGAAATCACTGAACTCGGATGGTTCCCAGCTGTGGATGAAATCCCTCTGCACACACACAGCGACAGAAGCAAACATCAGCAGTGCTCGCATGGACGGGGTCTGCACTCAGACCCCATGAGCACCTCCAAGCCCCGCAACCATCTGTGGCTGTTGTGCAGTCACCAGAGACTGCCCAGAGGTCTGTAATGGCTCAGGATGGATTAAAAAAAAATTTATTTTCCTTTTTATTGCATAGGTTGCTCTTTCTTGTACACTTTTAGAATCCCCAGCTGTACCCAGCTGAAGCCGCCACAGTCAATTCTGTACACGTTCTTCAGTAAATGTTGGCAACAGCTAACTCCCTCTGCTAATACACCTCCCATTATTACCTTTCAGAGGCTTGCCTAGGATTTTCTCCTAATTTGGGGGGCTTGGTGGTTGTTTTGGGGTGTCTTTTTTTTCCCTACGAAGTAAGGCCGCCCATTTCGAACAGCCTCTCTCTCTCCCTCCCTCAGCTTCCCGTCCCCGCCGCCCGGGCCGCACTGGAGGCCTCAGACCGGNCCGCCCCGGGGCTGGCATGGAGCGGTCCCCGGGGCTTCGCCTTTGCCCGCCCAGGGGACTTAGTGACACGGCTCCGTGCCCTTGCCCGGCTCGGGCCCGGGAGAGCCGTCACCCTGGGGTACCGCGGCGGTAGGAGCGCGGGTCAGACGGGGCCCTGGGCGGCCTGGCGTGGGCTCCGGTGGAGCTGTGCCCGCCTGGGGCCGGGGAGACACAGCTTGTCCCCTCTGCCCCTCCTGCCCTGGAGGCGGGTGTGGGGGATGTTGGGTTGTCCTGGCTTCCCAGCCCCAGTGCACCAGGAGGGTCTGGGGACCCGTGAGGTGTCCCCGCTCCATTCTGGGTTCTTCTCAGTGCCACCCTGCCGAGCCAGGCTGAGATGTGCGAGGGCAGGGGATCCTTACAGCAGAGAAACCTACCTTGTCCTCCCAAACCTCTGCATCTCAACAGTACTCGAGTTCCAAAAACTGGGGCTCGCTGTGTTGAACAGAAGCATAAAAAGACCCTTAATGGTTCCCTCTGTGAATGGTGCCACTCTGTGCCCGCAATGACACCCTGCAGTGTGCTCTCCCGGGAGCACCAGTGACCTTCCACCATCACCATCAGCGTGGCTGTGCTGGCCAGAGCTTGCCTGAAGCCTTTGGGGGCTGATGGGATGCAGCTGCAGCTTCTCACCGGGATGCAGAAGGGCTTGTGGTCAAAAGAAGGGCTCTGCCAGTGCCTTCAGCTTTTTCCCTGGCAACACCTTACACAGTGCATAGCCCACACAGCCCAGCAGCTGTTGCTGCAGAGTGCTGGTGGTATGAATGCATATACGATAATTGTTTCCTAGTTAACTGGATTTGAAGTTTAGTGGAAACTTAAGTTTTTAATGGAAAGAGCTTTGGTACCGCTATACAGTCTTTGCTGTCCGTTGAGTTTATTGTCATCACCAGAAAACTTTAGCAATTGCAGAATAACTGGGATATGATGTACTGGAGTGTGTCCAGCAAAGGCCTGACGATTAAGAGACTGGAGCATCTGTCAGAGGCTCTGAGTGCTGGGGGCTGTTCAGCCTGGAGAAGAGGATCTCATCGGTGTGTGTAAATACCTGATGGAGGGAGTAAAGCAGATGCAGCTAGGCTGTTCTGAGTAGTGCCAAGTGATGGAACTGGAGGCAGTGGGGAAGCATAGGAGACTGTTTACACATCAGGAAGCACTTGTTTATTGTGAAGGTGGCGATGCTGGCACAGGTAGTTCATAGAGATTGTGTGGCCTCCATCTGTGGTCATACTGAAACCTCGGTTGGGTGCAGCTCTGGGCAGTCTGCTCTGGCTGACGCTGCTAGAGCAAGGGTTGGGCAGTGCCCGTTAATTTCAACTCTCTTACGCATTTAGCTCATGTTGTCTGAACTGCAGGTAGCATGTTTGCATTACAAAATGGGTGCTTTCTGTTGTTGTTGCAAGTGTTGACTGTTTCATGCACCATCACAGGATGAAGGAAAAGATCCAGGAGGCACACTGAAAGCAGAGTTTATCAGCCTACTGACAGTTACCTTCTGCAGCTCCCCATACCCCTGCCAGTGCTCGCTGGGGCCACGAAGGTAGGGCTGGGAATATGTGAGCTCCTTCAGCACAAGGTGGTGGTTGCTCTGAAGCCCTGGCAGTGATCAGAATGTGCTGTTCATTCAAAATTGAGTTAGAGGGATCTTCCATGAAATTTTCAGCCGAGTTGTACCGAGACCTGTACTGTGTGTTAGCAAACAGGCTAGGTAATGAGTATTATGCTGATAAAACTTTGACTAAGAAGAATGCAACCCAAAATGGAGAGAGACAGGACTGTCTCATTGCGAGGAGCCACCTACTTGCCAACTTGGAAATGGATACTGCATGTGAAACGCCTCTTCAACCCAGAAGGGGCTAGGGGAGCTGGGAGGTGGGTTGAGAGGGATATTTCAGTACGGTGTTGTCTTTGTGGGCTGAAAAAAAAAATACCAACAAAAACCTACTTTTTTTTTAAAAAAAGCTTGTACCATTTTCCAGTTCTGTGTGGCAGTCCTTCTCAGGGTCATGCCATCACTCTGAGTCTTTGGTTTCTGGAAGCGACCCTTCTACTTTCCTGCCATCAGGAGGCACAGAGCACACACGGCTTCTCGGACCCTTTCTGCTTCTCTCGCTTTTCTGTCTTGCTGTACACTGGCAGCATTTGTGGTGGGTTCACCTCTCTCTCTGTGGTCTGCGACATGACAGCTGTTAAAGGCCATTGGAAAAATGACAGATGCTCCTTGTTTCAATGTTGGTCTCCACTTTTCTTGCCATACTGGAACTTTGCTCTTTTTGCACCCTGTTCCACTTAGTACACCAGAGGAATTTTCCAGGTTATCTCCCTGTACTAATGGGCCCTGTGTACTGGCTTTTGAATGGCTCAGGAACATCAAAGGAGAGGTTGGTAACTTCTACTCCACCTTGTTAGGCTCAAATAAGTATTTGGGGATAGTCCCCAGGCAGTATAGAAGGGTTTCGGTCAGGAAAACACTGGGCTAACAAGGAAAACACTTTTGCAGTGTTTCCTTTTTCAAGGGTGATGGTTGGTGTAGAAGCAGATGGAGATGCTTAGCTGGTGGCAGGTCCTGAGGAGATGTGTGCTGGAGGCAGGGTGCCATCCTCACTGGGCCCAAATTCTCCCCTGTGGCAATTCCAGTGGGTTACTGACACAGTCTCTGCCTCCTGGGAAGCATAAAAGGTCCTACACTCTTGTGCCTTCAGCAGAGACTCTGCAGGATGGTTCTGGGAAATGTGTCCCTTGTAATTGAGTAATATTTAAAAATATAATAAAGTGCTAAAATTGTGACCCAGAATATGCTTCCTGATCTGCTTTCCTTGTGAATCTGCAGTACTTAGGCCAGCTGTGAAATGTTCATGGGTGCTTGGCTTTTGCTTGTTTTTTAAATGTGATTAGAAGTATTTGTTTGATGACATTTTCCAAATAGGAGTAAAGGATTGCTTGTTATTATTTGAGTGATTACAAGCAGATTGGGTAGGGAAAGGACTTTGGCAGCTCCTAGGAGGGTAGAAGTGATGGTATTCAAAACCTTTTTCTCCCCTTCCCTGCTGTATTATATATAATACCTCCTGTACTGCCTGTGGCTAGTTATCCTCTACAGCAGTGTCAGAAGGGCGTCCTGCTTGCTAAACTTTTGATCAGTGTAAGCTACCAGCCCTTCTGGAGAGGTGGCAGCATCTGTCCTGACAGCTCTTCAAGACAGTTGTCTTCAGTAGGAGCTTGGTGATGTGCCTGGCAAGGACGCTGTCTGGCATTGACCCTGGGAGCAGGTGTCCCCAGCTGGAGGGAAGGGGAAGGCCCTGCTCATGGAGTGCCCTCTCCATACTGCCCTTTCCTGGCCTGTCTTCTAAACATCAGCCATCCCCACCTTGGCCGGGCTGGTAGCTCTCTGAGGAAGAGCTGTGCCAGGGTGTTCTCAGAAGCCTGCACAGAGGGAGCAGGGTGGGGATGGGTAACTCCAAGCAGGGGTTTTCCTGCTGTTGGAAAGAAGCATGTAACTTCATCTCAGCACTTGAGGGCATAGATGGGTTGGGACAGCCTCCAGACCTGTGCTAGTGTGCAGGCTGCCTTCTCACTGCAAGATTGCACACACAGACCTTCATGCAGAAACTTGCTGGGGCACAGGGCTGTTCCTCTACCAAATGAGGTTGGTTACTGTGATCTCACGGTGCTTTTAAGAAAGTCCATCCAGGCCCAAGTGGCTGGATGTAAAGCAACTGAGCTGGAGGTGACCCAGGCGGTGAGCCCCGTGGATGCGGGCTGGATGTGGGCTGGTGGCAGTGCACGGTGACCTTGCACGTATCTCCTGTGAGCAGCACCATGGCAGCTGATGTGGTCTCCTGGGGCATATTTCCTCCTCGTGATGCAGAAGGGGTTTCTCTTTGGCAATGCAGGTGCTGGGTGTTTCCTGGCACCGGCACACCCGGGACAGGGAAGAGAGTAGGTGTGAGCGGCTCTGGGCAGGAGCACAGATGGAGGGTGAGGGTACAGTTACCCCCAGGGTGGATAGTGCGGGCACCCAAGGGGAGCAGGTGAGTGTCTGCATGACACAGGTAGCTTTTGAGCCACACCTTTGGGATAGAGGGAAGAGGAGGAATAAGTAATGGCAGCCTTAACCGGAACTGTGCTTTGTCTTCAGAGCTCCTCACCAAGTGCTGCTGAAAATGGCATGGTCCCTGACGAGGAGCCTCTTCTCAGAAAGAATCCCCGCCGGTTCGTCATTTTCCCCATCCAGTACCCAGACATCTGGAAAATGTATAAACAGGCTCAGGCCTCTTTTTGGACAGCAGAAGAGGTGAGTCCTGGGGTCAGTGGGTTGGCACAAAGTGCTCAGACTGTTCTTCTGGTGCCTCTTTCCTGAGTCTGCTGCTGGCTTCTGTGTTCTAAGGGTTGGAGTTAATTTTGCATGGAACACGAGGTGTCTGCACCAGAGCTGTGCTCCTTTCATGGACAGTGGAAAGAAAGCTGGTTCCATAGGATGATTCAGTAGAGCTGGTTTTGGTATTTGTTTGAGGATGGGGTGGAATCGTATCCTTCCCTGGTTATAGGGTGAACCTAAGTCAGATAGCTTTGATTTGTGGTCACATAGCTCCTACCCTGTATCTGCAACTAACTCTGCCCACATAAGATGTTCTGGACAATTTCATGTGAATGCTGTTCTTTAATGGTAGGCACCTATTTTCCAGAGAGATGATGATAATCTGCTAAAAATGCTTCTAATTGATTCCTGATTGGCCCTGGTTAGATGCTTGCTCCCTGTTACAATGCAAGCTGTAAGTTTTCCCCCAGGTTGCTGGGTCACCAGGCCTGAGCGGTACTCAGCTCGGGGCGCTTGCAGCAGTGGAGGCTTCTGAACACTGCAGTGATCTGGAGAGATTCTGACTCGAAGCTTCTGCAGCCTTTGCTGGTTTGTGAGCAGCGATCTGCAATTGCAGAGCAGTGAGCTGAAAGCTGTGGCAGGCTCTAAATAGGCCAGAAAGCATCCTGGCATGGTGAGGAGCAGCTGTCTGCAGAAGCGCTATTCCACTGCCTGCCTGGGAGGCTTGCTGCCCTCTCGCAGTAGAGGTTGATTTAAATCCTTGAAGTAAAGGCATTTAAGCTCCTGCCTGATCAGTGTTGCCCTTTTACCATGTTAGTGGTTCCTTCTCACACTGTCCCACTGTCGGTGCGTTTCCAAATGAACTGGGAAGTTAGCTGTAACTGGTTTGTGTGTGTATGTGTTTATATACACATGCATGTGTGTACATGTTTATAGACACGCACATGCAGAGAGAAGTTTTTAGCCTTCTGTATTTTTCACATCTGGCCCTACTTGAGTGCTGCTGTGGTTCAGAACTCCCTCCCTCCAAACAAGCAAACAAAAAAGGCCTATACGAAGGAAGTTGTGGTTTTCTGTTGTGGCTAGAGCTCAGGCTGGTAGGCAAGAGCAGTTGCACAGCGTTCGCCTCGAGCCGTTCTTTGGCAGGATGGAGGCTGAACACCTGCCAAAGGCAGAAGTCCCCTCTGTCCATCTTTTGGCACACCTGGGTATAGGTTTCTTGGAGTATCAGCATGTGAGCTCTGCTTATTGGTGCATATTCATACTCATGACAAGAAGATACTAATGCTTTTCAAAATCTGATTTAATTCAATGAACACTGATTTTTATTCCAAATTATAAAAGTGTAAACTGTGAAGCAAACAGGTGGTGTTGCTGTTGCAGAGGGAGGCAGCAGTCCCGCAGTGTCTGTTGTCTTTTGCAGTCAGAGGTATTCACGTTCTTTACATGTAAAGATTTGAGAGCAAGTGCTAACACTCAGCCTCAGACATTTGACTTGGCTGCTTCTGTTCTTGCAGAAAGACAAACTCAAAAGGTTAATAATGTTTTTCTTTTTCTTTTCCTTAGGTTGATTTGTCAAAGGATCTTCCTCACTGGAACAAGCTGAAAGCAGATGAAAAATACTTTATCTCTCATATTCTGGCATTTTTTGCAGCCAGTGATGGAATTGTAAATGAAAACCTGGTGAGAAGGCTTTACAGAGGGCTTGAATACTTACTCATTTTATTGGCCTTCATTTTAGTTTTCTCACATTAACGCATGTTTATTAAATGTGTACTTGTTTTTAATTCCCATCATCTCACCTTTGCAAAGGGGAAGCAGCTTGTTCTGCTGGTGCCAGTGTCTGAGTTAAATTGGGACAACTGTGGTCAGCAAGGCTCCAAAGCAAATCACTCTTGGACACAGTTTTTAAGCTCAGCCTTCTGCTTGGCTGTGTTGATCCACGTTTCTCGATGAATTAACAGAACCTCACACTTCTTAGATGAGAAGAAGGGAAGGGTGTGCTGTGCCATGCTCTTTGTTCTTCATTTTGGTAAAATGTATTTTGCTCTTGCTGAACAGCATCCTAAAATCTTTTAAGGCTGCAGGTGGGTGCTGCTAAGAAGGTGGAGAGATCTTTCTGCTGTAATACATTCTTGGCCACAGAATGTCTCACCACGGGTTGTCATTGGTGTCTGACTGATAATGCCTAGTCTAGATCTTGAATGTTCATAACGTGTAGAATATGTCATACTATGTGTGTGTATATTGCATGAACACATCTTATGTCATACTGTTTATGTTTTTCTTGATGAACAAGAAGTTTGAGGCTTTGTTCAATATGAAATGTGTACTGTTGCAATGTTTTGCTGTTCTCTTCCTGTTCACAACAGCTCTCTATCCAATATGCACAGCAGCTGTATTTGCTTCAAGCAAGGTTGCTTTATCCTCTTCTGTACCACACCTATTTGACTAACATGTCACGAATAAGGTGGGGCTGAACTGCTCCCACCCTTTCTCTGTGATACAGATCTATTGTCTTTCCCAGTAAGCTTAGAGTACTGTCACAAAGAACTGGTTTTACTGTACTCATTGCCTTGCTTTCTGGTTTTGGTAGGTGGCACGTTTTAGTCAGGAGGTGCAGATCCCAGAAGCACGTTGTTTCTATGGCTTTCAGATTCTCATTGAAAATGTTCACTCGGAGATGTACAGCTTGCTCATAGACACCTACATCAAAGATCCTGAGAAAAGGTAAACCGCTGAATGTGTTAGAGACCCAATCTGTTACTCTGGAATTAGCAGCACATTGTTCAGAAAACTGTTCACTCTCACAGTGATAAGACCTGATTATCCCAAGGAATGATCTGCAGAGAGGCCCTTGCTCATACTTATTGCTGTAACAGCCAAGGTCAGGTAATTTCGTTATTTGTCCCATTGGAGAGTTGGAAGCAGGAAGGCGTAGAGGGGTCACACCTGTAGGGAGGAGCGGACGGGACAGGGCCCAGAACTGACCAGCTGGGGTATTCCATTCCATCCACATCGTGCTCAGTATAAAAGCTGAAGGATCAAAGGGTCAGTTTTTTCTTCGATGGTTGACATCTGAGGAGGACCCTTTCTGTTCATCAGCGTTTGATCCCGATCTGAGCATTTCTGACTCCAGATCTGGAATCCAGCTCCTGTCGGTCACCGAGTCCAGTCTGGGACTTATCCCGATGCCTGCTGGTGACATGATTGTCATCCTGGGAGCTTGATATGATTTTGTATGTACTGTATCTATTTCATTATTTTCTTCTTACTTTAATTTTAGTACTTCTAAATCTCCTTATCTCTTCCTCTCCTTTCTCTTTTGGGGGAAGGAAAGGCCGTCTGTCAGTCTGGTTTTGGTAAACTTGGCTGAAACCACGACAAACTGGCTGTTTTTAAAGTATTAGGTTCCTTGGAGAGCCCCTTCATCTTTGTCCGGAGAACTCCATAGTTCAAATGTTAATACTATTGAAGGAAGCACTTTCCCTTAGAGACTGCAAGGTTTCCTTTCAGATGTTTAGCATGGGAACAGAGTCTGTGCTTTTAGGTGTTGTCCATTTCCTTTTTGTGGAGTTGGACAAGATGAAGTTTAGCTTGGTGACTAGAAAGTGGCTGTCATCTGGTTTGAAGTCTGAGAGGCAGCATGGTCTGGTAGGTGGGCACTCCTGGGATGGGACGTTTGAGTTCACTTCCCATCTCTGCAGCTCATCTCCTCTGAGACCTTGGGTTTGTCTCTGCACATCTCCCCCGACCGTGCCCTTCTTCTCAGGGATCATCACCCCTCTGGGGTGGGAACTGTGTCTTAATTGGGTTAGTTCAGAACCTCATGTAATGGATTCTTCTACCTGGTGCAGACAGTAAGGGACAGCCAGTGCAGATTTACATAAATCACTTCTTGTTATTTTGATCTTTTCTCTTTGTTTTCTTTTATAGGGATTTCTTATTTAATGCTATTGAAACAATGCCTTGTGTCAAGAAGAAAGCAGATTGGGCTCTGAAGTGGGTTGAAGACCAAGAATCCACTTTCGGTGTGTAGCTTCTTAAAAATTTGCTTGTGATGCATGTCACAAACTAATCCTGTGGGAGTGAGCTGCATTCCTGTGAAAGTGAAATTAAATTCTTCAAAGTGACTTAACGGGTGTCTGGTTTAACTAAAGAACTAGAAGTAACTTCTGGTGAACGTGTATGTTTTTACCTGCAACTGAAGCACTACAGTAATGGCAGCGCCCACTAGAACCATGTTATGAAAAATGCTTGTGGGTTTCTCTGTCTTTTTTTTTCCTTTGTGCTGAACAAATCTAGTTTCTTCAGTTTTAGCTTGTAGACCTTGTTTTCTAGGAGTTCTGATTATTTCTTCCAGTTGGCTCCTGTTTTGTCCTCCAGTGTTTGGAACTGGGCAGCTGAAGTCTTGCAGGTCCAGGCTTTTGCTGTGTTCACGTTCATGCAGGCGAGGTTTCTGGTTTTCGTATCTCATCCCAGAGCTGGGACACTGGTTCAGCTTCCATCAACATGGTGCAGAGCCTCCTCGCAATTCAGCTTACAGTGTTCACTCTGAGGGTTGTGTTGTAGCTGAAATGCGTAATGGTCAGATTCTGGTGAATTCTCTAAACTAAACATCCTCTATACTTGGAGAAGGTGTAGGAGATTGAGAGGTTCAGCCAGACAAACAAAAGAAATAACCATTCTTTTGCAGCATCTGTTGTTCACAGTTCTTGTTTGAGTGGGGTTCTTTTTGTAGCTGTAATTTCTTTTGTCCTGGAGTGTCCTGCTGCCTCCACATTCCTGTTTTGCTTGCTGTGTGTGGAGTCCCTTCTTCATCTCCTTCATTTGTCTCCCAGCAGTGTGGGGTGTGCCTGGAATCAGAAGGTTCACTAACTCAGACAGGAATGTTCCCCCTACCTCTTGCCCCCAAACTTCATGCATCCTATCCAAATTTTTGTGAAGTACCATTCTACTCTTCTGTTTTTTTGTATCTGATAGAGAAGACTTCACAAGTTTAAATCATTTGGGGGAGGGGGCCAGGTCTTACAGTTATGGATTATGAGATATGGTATATGACCATGGCTGGCTGGCTTGGTTTCTTGGTGTTGCCTTCCAGTGTGGGCACCTGGCCTGCAGCTGGTTCTCCACAGCTTTGGTTGATTCCTTATGCTGAGGGTTCCATTGATGTATCTGTTCTGTGGACTCAGCCCCTGAGTGTGCACTCACATTATGTATGGTGCTGCTGATGGGGGATTTTTGTTTCAGCATAACTCATTTGTAGGATAGCTAGACAGGTGGAGTGTAGTAAAAACCATGTAGATATTCAGTCTTGTGCTTCATTGAACCTGTATTGTGTGAGCAGCCTTCCTCCACTCCTCTCTAGAAGTAACGCTGGAGATTTTTAGTGTTGCCAGACAAATTCTTTCATTAGTAACTTCTGTCATACTTGTAAGTTCATATTGCTCTTCATGTTTTTTTCCTAACTTGAATTTCTTCGGATGAGCCAGCAGATGGCATTTGCATCTTGTAGAGAAAGTGGGACGTTTGTCTATTTGGGGATTATTTTATTTTTTAAACAAAATTCTATGCAGTTCTCACTGGGAAAAGGCACCAGCACATGATGCAAAAGCTCTTCATGTTAGAATATGCCCAAGGATCTTGTGAAATTGTTTAAAATAGAGTACATGGAATGATGTGTCTTCACCAAGCAGTCAGATGGTCTTGTAATCTGAAGAAATACATTCCTGTAGAGAACAGGGAGAACTTGGACCAATAATGCTGTGCTTTCCTTGGGTAAAAGGTAGAATAATGAGTGAGGTAACATAAATAGTGATTTGNGGATCCATGGCCCTGCTCTCGCAGCCATTCTGCAACACATCTTAATGAGCTATGTTCTGTGTTCTTCCACTCCTATAAGAATATGTCTTTATGTAGATACTCAACAGGCAGAAACTGTGGTGTAGGGCTTTTTGTTAAATTTATAGGAGATTGACTCTTCTCTCAGTTTTGTCAGTTACACAGCCATTTTCCTGCCTTTTAAAAGAAAGAGTTAAAGGAGTACTAATGTCTTGGCCACTTTGGACAATTCTGTTCTTTCCCTTCTGCCCTGTGTCAGTTTCAGTGGGTGCCTTGGTTCATCAGTTCTGCTGGGGTTGCCTGTGGTTCATTGCTGTTGTGTGCGTAGACCCTGTCTGCCTCGGGATCTGCTAAAGATGTGGTCAGATACAGCACCTGGTGCTGCAGTGGGGATTCCTCCTCTCCATCATGGGTCTGTCTGACGCAAATGTTGCATCTTGCTGATGAGCAATGCATTATTTTGTATCTAACTGAAAATATCTTATGTTAAACAGGTGAGAGAGTAGTTGCCTTTGCTGCAGTTGAAGGTATCTTCTTTTCGGGTTCTTTTGCTGCTATATTTTGGCTGAAGAAGAGGGGCCTGATGCCTGGACTGACTTTCTCCAATGAACTTATTAGCAGAGATGAGGTAATGTGTCATGTCCTACATACTGTCTGGGAAGGAAAGTGAGTTTCCAGGGGAAGGGCAGAATGATATTCATAAAGCTTCCATAATCTTTTCAGAGAGGCCCACCTCTGGTGGCAGGGAGGATTGGAGGGAAGGTGAAGAAAGAGAGCAAATAGAATCCAGCAGTGAGTAGGAGATGTATCTCTGGGTATGCCAGAGCCTTTTTAATGTTGACAGTACTGAAGGCCAAAGAGGTGGTAGCCTGTGTCAGCAGCAGGGTTTTCCAGGGAAGATCCACTGTACTGGTGGACAAAAATATCTGTTTAAATGAATTGATTTGAAAGGAGGCATCTTGCAAGATGCTTCTAATTTAAAAGACTCTTGAAGGAAGTGATTTATCAGTAAGCGAAACCAAATAGTTCTTCAGCCTTGACCTTCCTTGTGTCTTCTGTTTCTGTGAGTCATCATGACCTGATCCATTGAAGCAAGGAAGTGTTTGTTTGTTAGAAGGATCACTTACAGGTGAATGAGATGTAAGTTTCTCTGTACAGTGGTGTAACTATACTTCTCTGCAGAGCTGAGCACCAAAAGACTGAGGTTTTTCTTGAGCTCCACTGGCATAATTCCAACTGCAGAGCTGTTGTGAAGGGTGAGGCTTGGTGCACACAGCACCTGCATCAAAAACCAGGAAATGCTGTTACAAAAGCAGTGGCTGTAGAAAGAATCCACAATGGAAAATTTCACAAACGGTTTTCTGATGCACCTGAACAGATAAATGGTTAATGCTCAATATGTTTTTTGAGGTGCAGGCTCTGTTCCCAGGCTGTTCTTTGAGCTGGTGCATCTCTGATTCTTAGAGGTGCAAAGCTGCTGGGATCACCAGTCAGCAGAGCACACCAGTTCAGGTGAGAAGCCAGACATGTCCTGCATCCTGCTGATGATGTCACCCTGGTCAAACCCATGGAAACTCCACAGCAGGCAGCTAATACTGTCCCTAGAGGGGGGCTGTTTCCCAAATTGCGGTGTTTCAGGGCTGTTTCATGACCTGAAGTAGAAGGATTTTGTAGACTTTCTGAAAAAGTGTTCACTTCTTTGTTTTGTTTTTGACCCATGTTAACAATAGCACTGGATTGTCTTGTAGCCCACAGTCTGCGAAGTCATTCTGACTGGTTTTCACTCTGGTTGTGCCCTCATGCTGCTTACGGGCTGTAATCATCACCTTGCTGTCAAGAGGAGAGATAGTAGCACAGTGTCTGGCAGTAGTGGGTATGGCTGAAGCCAGAGGCTCAAGCTGTAGCCAGGCAAGTTCAAATAGAAGCCAAGGCACCTCTTAGAGCAGCTGTCTGGTACCCGCCTCAGACAGTATGGGGTTGCTTGTCTCCTGATGTTGTCTTATCCTGGCTGAAGGCTTTTCTGGAAATCTTGGGAATGAACACAGTCTGCTGAGCTCTGTGAAACGTTTTACTGGGTGAAACGTAAAGGTGGGTTGGATTGGGTTACAGCAGCTGTAAGTATTACAAACCTATGAATGTGCAGTAGCAAATTCCTCACAGTAACTGCACGTTGTATGAAGAGATGACTTGTTACTCTTGGATTTGGTCACTCTAATTTGGATTTTCCTTGCTGGAAATGCTGTAAAGAGAAGCAAGGGAAGATATGCTACTAAAAGAACACAAACCAAGTATGTCTGTATGGGTATCTCAAAGCCTAGAGCAGGTAAACAGTCTGTGTTAACTGGCAGGTAGTTTTGCAGGTCTGGATGTAGGAGACTTTCTGCAAAAGCATCTCTGACGTGAGGCAGGGACCCCGCAGGGCTCTGTGTAGGATCCCTTACAGTAAAGCAGCTCTCAAAAATATTTACCTGAGGAACATGTATGCTGAGTGTTATTTTAGCATAGGTGGCATGTGTTGGATTTCAGATGTTACTAAATGGGCTTACTAATAGTTTACTAAATGTAAAATAAAAGTGCCTACTACATGTGGTAACAAAACTGTCAAAGAAGCAGGAAGCTAGAAAGCTTCAACCTGCATGAGACTGCCTCAAAATAAAAGCAGATTATGTGGAGGAGGGAAAAACTGGGGTTTTTTTCTCATTGTTCTCTGTTATTTCAGGGCCTACACTGTGATTTTGCTTGTCTAATGTTCCATTATTTAGTGAAGAGACCACCAGAAGAGCGGGTCCGTGAGATCATCGTTAATGCTGTTGAAATTGAGCAGGTAAGCCTGGCCGGGATAGCACTGCAGTGCAGGACCAGTCTTATGTACAAAAGTAAACTAATTAACTTCTAACTTTTGGGATTCCCTATTTGGTATTTCGCTCAGACCTGAATCCCTGATGCTTTGTACCACCCTCTCCCTCTTCCTTAGTGTTGTCAATAAGAATCAGAGACTTTCTGATTCAGTTGTCAAGCAGCTAGAGGGAGCCGAAGCTGGCAGCTGATTTCCCCCTTAATGACATAAAGGAAGAAAGTATGTCTTAGTATAGAATAGAATAGTTCCAGTTGGAAGGGATCTACAACAACCATCAAGTCCAGCTGCAACTGTCCCTTAGAGAAGAGTTTGTTTACCTCCGTTCTTTCAGCATCTTTGTCTCTCTCTACTGTACACACATCCCTGCTTGTCCTCAGGAGAAGACAGTCTGTTCTGGCCTTGTGCACCATGATGGGCTCTGACTTTTTCTGAGGTTGCTGTCAGGTTGCTTCATGTGAAGTGCTACCCCTGTGCAACTGCAGGTTTCTGCACTGCTAAGTGTTTGGCAGGACTGTGGTTTTTTCATTTGTGTTGCCATCTAACTGCTGGCAACCCCAGCTTTGCCTCAGAACACCGACAGGTATTGCACTGATGCTTAAACGCGTATGTGTCTGGATTCATCTCTCATAGCTATCACTGTACTCTCCGACCTGTCATTCTATAGCTGCTGGAAGCCAAGGAAAACTGGAGATTTCTGGGTCTATTCCTGCTCAGGGTATTGTCTGTAGGTTTTATTGAACTTGGAGCTCAAGCTTACACTGAAGCTTAGGATCTTTTCAAGGATGAAGAAAGGCGGATGAGAGGGGCAGTAATAAAAATTCTTGTGCCATTTCCAAAAAAAACACACTAAAAATAAGGGAAGATACAGTGCCTTTTCCAAAAAAACACACTAAAAATAAAGGAAGATACAAACAGCTACTGAAAACAGAAAGACACTTGTTGAATATAGTGGTGCAAGTTATTTATTCAGACAACTGCCCGGGGAGCCTGGAACATCACAAATTGTGTTACTGTGAAACACAGGTGTCTTCTTTCCATTTCTCTTCTTAAATTTCATTTCTCTAAATGTTGTCTGTATTTTAATTTCTAGGAGTTTCTAACAGAGGCGTTACCTGTAGGTCTGATTGGAATAAATTGCACTTTGATGAAACGATATATTGAATTTGTTGCAGACCGGTTACTAATGGAGCTTGGGTTCTCAAAGGTAAGAGGTGCAATTGCCCAAAATGCCAGCCTGCCAGGACAGCCCAGGAAAGCTGTAAACACAAAGCACTCTCTTAATGTGCCGGGGAGCAGGTCATATCTAGCACTTGCAATTTCCCTGAGTGACAGCCGAAACCACAGCTTTAATATATATGCTTCACTGTTTGAAAGAGCAAGAAGTTTAGGCCATTGTTTCCCTTCAGCTGCTCTGCAGCTTTGTAGTTGGAAACTTAATGCAGCGCTGAAGTGTTGCAGTCCTCGAAGGATAATAAGCACCTTGCATGGGGCAACTTAACTGTGGACCAAACTCCCGGGTAGTGACACTCCTGAATTTGCTTCGATAGGTGTCCATAGATTCCACAGCATATTACAGCGAGGGATGATCTAGTCTGAATGGGTTTGACTGTTTCGTTTGGGGTTTCTGAAAGCATTGTTACCCGATCAGAATTGCTGGTCTAATAGTGTTTCCCTTCTCCAGGTCTTCCATGCAGAAAATCCTTTTGATTTCATGGAGAATATTTCTCTGGAAGGAAAAACAAATTTCTTTGAGAAGCGGGTTTCGGAATATCAACGTTTTGCTGTTATGACAGAAACAATGGACAATGTCTTCACTCTGGATGCAGATTTTTGATAACTTGGCAAATGAACGGTGACTGTTTCCCTGTCCCCATCTCACTTTCTGCTGCGAAGTTGTCTTAATTTAGTTTCCTGGAATTCGAGTCTACTGGGATTTTTTTCCTGGGTTTTCATGTTGTTTGACTGAGGAGTAAATATATTTCCGTTACTTAAGAAAAAGAGGGATCCTTTTTGAAAACTTTGTATGGCTTTTTAAAAGGATGGCCTTTTTAATATTCTTTTGACTCATCTGCTGTGATTGCTGTCTTTAAAAATGACCTGGAGACTACTACTTTTTTAGGACTTTGATAGTGTTTTAAGCAAGCTGCATATTCACCTCATGTTATGGTATTTCAATCTGAAAACCAGATGAGGTATCACTCTATGTATATACATTGCTATAAATTATTTTCTATTTTCATATTTATAGATTTGGTCTAGAGTAAAAACTCTCCACTTTTGTCCTGCTGCAGGTAGAGCAATAAGTGAGCGTGGGAAGACATTAATAAGTTATGAACTATAAATTCTTATTAAACCCAGGGATATAGTTTGAAATCCTCATTAACCTGGGTTCTGTCTGGAAGATTGTTACTCTGGTTGCAATCCTGATGGCTGTTGGTAGGAGTTTAGGTCAAATATATATGATTTTTGTCTTACAGCTGTTATGGAGCGGGTCAGTGGGCTTTGGGTGGTCCTTGAGAAGGCAGGCCTGCTAATAGTGGAGAAAAAACACAGCCTAGCCTTGGCTTGTGTTACCGGTTTTTCCCTGCTTTTCTAAACAAGTGCCTTATTAAGCAGCCTGTAGTTGTGCAGAGTTGCAATTGGCATCTGACACTGGAACAGCCAGCTCTGGGTGTTGTCTGTCTTCCCTCCATCATGCTGGGTGGTTTGATATTCTCCCCTTCTTGGGAGAAGAACTTGTGCACTGATGAGGTGAGAAGACGCGTCATTCCAGGGGATTACCCGTTGAGGTGCTACAAACATACTACTTGGCCTGTAAGGGAGCACCAATAATGTATGAAGGTGCTTCAGGTTGCGTGTTTAATGTGAAACGTTGAAACTGTTGTCACTGGAGAGCTTCTTGGGGAAAGTATTAAATCTTTTCAAAAACGAATTTTGAAGTAGTATGGATTAGCAGCATCTTACAAAGGACCGCTGTTTGGGTTTTGGCGTGTTCCAGTGCATGTCTGAAAACTTCTTGTAGTTTCCTGATGTCACACACAGAGAATGGAGCAACTGAAGAATGGCTAACGTACTGCAGTGGTACGTGGCATAGGAGGGATACTATTCAGTTGTAGGTGGATTATTTGCAAATAGATATGCTCATTTTTTCCAAAAGTGAAGGGAGTGTACAAGAGCTAGAGAAACCGTTCTACTTTATTAAACCCAAGCATTTTTTTCATTATGTTCAGCAATTTGTATAAAAGCTTTTATAATTCTTTGTTATTGTTACAGACATCTTGTGCTGCTCTTGATATTCCTGATGTGAGATGAGCTGGCAGCCCAAGGTTATCGGTGATGGGGGTGGTATAAATGTTACTGCTCTGCCAGCCCAGATCACCCATAGCCCTGGGTACCTGAGTTCCATGAAACAGGTCCACTGCCTTAGCCTCCTTCCTAGTGAACAATTATCTCTAGTGTAAAAATAAGCAGCAAAACTCACTCTTTTTGTTTGGTCTCAGTAAAAGGTGAGTATGCAATGAGCATGCAAACAGGACAGCTTTTTTTATTCCTAGAGTAGAGCTCCCATCATCTGACATAAGGTACTTAGAGAGGGCAGAGGGGGACCTGGAGAACACAGAGAAAAGCTGGAACTGGTGCCCCTCACTAATGTCCTGCAACTGAAAGAGAACTGTGGACTCAGAGAGTCCAGCACCTTTTGGAAGTACTGTGTTTGTGAGGGAGGAAGAGGTCTGTTGTTGGAGGAATGAAACCTATTTTTATGTCACTATTAGCGTTTGTTCTGAGTGTTGTGAATTAAGATGAGAGTATACAGAATATTCAATTATGAAACTGCTATGTGCTCAGGTTCTGTAAATGTATATGAAATACCAAAGTCTGGTACAACAGCTCCCACCCCATTTGTCTGTACAATATATATGTAGTTTGAATAAAACTTGAATGTGAAGAAGGAGCATACCTTTGTTTGCTAGTTACGTGCTTTCTTGTGAAATCCAACTTGATAAAATTGGGCCGTGACAGAGTAAGTTGATGTTCACAGATTTTGGGTTGTGGCAGAAAGTTGGAAGTGCTCCACACGCTGTCTTGCACTCTGTGAGCTCTTCACTTGCTGGTGCTTGTTCCTGGGAATGGGGTTTGTAGTCTGGGGAGCAAACAAATATATTTCTTTTTCTGGAATTTTCTGGCTCAAGGGGAAATCTCTTGGGAGTCCTATAGATTCAGAGAAGAAACACTCCAGAAATGTAATGTACCACGATAGGTGGTATCTGATACACCAAGGGCATCGTGCCCTTGAGTTGCGCGCCCTGGCTGTGGCAGGGCACAGCAGTGTGGGATTCATCCCCAAGCTGGGCCCAGCCAGGGCTGCCAAGCACCTGGCAGCTGGGTCCGGCAGAGGCTCACTCCTGATGACATCTCTGCCCTCAGGGGTGTCAAGTCAAAAGTCCTGTCCCTGCTGCCCCTTTGTGACTCTGAGACACTCACCATGGGCACAAGGTTTCTTCCTTTTCTACCAGTACTGGGTCTTGAGCAGAAACCATGTGGCTCTGAGGGCTCAGGTGGACAAGCTGGGGTCTGACTTTGCATGTCTCACGCTGACCATCACTTAAAAAGCCTGATGGGGGTGTGCATGGGAGAGAAGTTATGATGAATCCCTTCAATGTATAGTTTGTGTCCAAGACAAGTGCATGACTCTCATGACAGGCAGTGGGACAGAGATGGTGCTTCTGGAGGGGTTCATCTCATGGTGAAGGACGTGTCTGCGACAATCGGGTGAACAGAAACCTGTCTCTGGGGGCTGCAAGGGGAACTGAGGCTCGTGGGTAGAATTGTACCTCTCAATGTCCCAAACAGCCTCTGCAGCCTGTGCTGTTCTCATTCAAGCAGACACATGGGTCTAGCAAAACCCAAGGCTTGATGAGCAATGGGAAGGAGCAGGCAGCATGCTCCCAGCCCTGCTCACTGGTCTGAAACCACTGCAGGGTGCCGTCAGTCAGTGACTGCACTTCTTTCCTTGCTGGGAAGGAAGATAAAGTGGGTGAAGACAAGGCAATTAGCGAACTCGCTCTTAGTTTTTCTTGGCCGCCCTGAGACCCTGTTGCTGCACCGGTAAGATTTTTGCAGCAGATGAGGATGCTGTGTGTGTGGTAGGAGCTGTGGCCAGCCCCTGCCTGGCTGACACTATGCTAATCCAGTTCTGCCACATTTCTTGTCCTTGCTTTTAAACACTCTTAAACAGCAAATCTGGCCTCCCAGACAGTCACTCCCCAGCCTGCAAAAGGAGCGCTCTCTCTCTAGCCCTTCTGAGGGGACATCCGAGCTGGTTTTCCTCCTGGTGGAGCCCTTGAGTCAGCAAATATTAATGTTTCTGTCGCTATATTCTCTAAGAGCTCATTTCTGAGGGAGAAACAGCCACTGGGGATGCTGATGTGTTAATATTATGTGTAGCCAAGTATGTTGGATCCAAGAGGATGCTTGTGCGACTGGGGGCCGCTCTCCACACTGTGTTCTGCAGAAATATAAACTTTATGGATGTGCACGCTGCTGTGGACGGCTGGCACACAGACCTGTGCACTGCACACATGCAGAAGAAGAGTTGAGGGGAGAAGGTCAGATTTCAGCAAGCCTCCCTGGAGCAGAAGGGTGAGCTGGATGCTAATACTGCTTTTATGAGATGCTATTTCCAGTTTGCTGGCAGCTGCCTGCCCTGCTCCTCGCTGCTGGGACACAGATGATGGCAGCGGCACAGCCAGAGGCTTCTCCATTCCATCGTATATAACCTGGCCCTAGGAACCAAGGCTGCCCAAGCCATGAGGCTAGAGCTATGCTCTGCTAACCGAAATCTCATGGTTATTTTTTTTCAGTAAATCTCAGGAATGGGTGTGTTTGGCCAGTCTGGAGCATGCATGCCTGCTTTGAAGAACAGTGACTTTGGTGTTTGGCTGCTAGAGTGTAGTTACCTGGATGAGTTTGGGAGTTCCCTGTTTCTTTTTGATGCTTCTAACATGCCCCTGCTCAGTGACAGAAATGAGATTTCTATGTTAGGCAGTGGTGCTGCCAGTGTTGCAGCTTCTCATGGAACTCTGCTGACCCGGGGCTCCTGCACTGCAGATTCTTCTTCCCAAATCTGCTTGAGGGACTTACCTGGGAAACATCCTTCCCCTGGGATTGCTGTTGCTTTTCCTGCACCATTCATCGCTGCATTGGCTCCAGTGTGGCAGCTTGTGGGTTCCTGGGGACAAATCTGTCTCATCTTTTTTTTTTGTTTGTTTGTAGTACACAGTTTGGTCAATGTTACTCTGGAAATGGCCCTGGGTAACTGCTGCAGCACCTCTAATGAGCTTGTAGTACGAGGAGGAAAGCTGCCACAACAACCTGCATGGACCAGCCTGGCATCGAGGGCAAGGTGTTGACCTCTGCCATTGGCACGGGCCACCTTTGGGCCCTGACGGTGCCTGTTCCTTTACTGAGCTGCTCGCTGCAGAGACAGGAGCAGGTCATCACCCACTGATGATGAAAATGGATCAATGGATTGATGAAAAGAAGGTATTTCCAGGTACTTCCCTGACTTCACCAGCAGGGACTGACTTTAACTCCTGTCCCTCTGGTACCCAGCGAATGTCAGAAAAATTCTGTGCTGGCCTCAATGACTGCTGGATGGCAGTGATCTGCTCAAAGCCTGTCCCTGCAAGCCCTTCCTGAACATCATGCCGGTACTCCTACTCAGTGGCTGCACTGAGAAGCGAAGCTGCTGGGATGCCATAAGCAGCTCTGCATGGCTGCTTCTCTGCCCGCGCTGTGTGATGGCTGGTGTGGTGGTGCCGTGACCTTTTAGCTGCTGAAGTCCTGCCTGGCTTGGACATGGTCCCTGCTAAGCCCTGCCAGGAGCCCCTGTGCACAGCGCCAGATGAAAGGCCTGGAGTGAAGCGCTGGGCTGACAAACCGGGAGCAGATGCTGACAAGCACCATGTTTGCTCGCCCCAGCTTGGGCTGGGAGCAGGCTGTGGTCACGGGGCTGGGGTGGGTTTGGGGGTGCTTTATTTTCAAGCTCCCCAAACCAGGTCCAGTCTCAGGTCCTATGTTATTCCTTTCAGTGAGAAAGCTCCCAAAATTGCACTTCAGGCTCTGGGTGAATGGCACAGTAGTTGGTGGGATATTTTTTTTCTTGTCACTTGGCAGATTCAGGAGAAGTGTTAAGAGCAAGTCTCTATGTGCAAATAGTTTTTACTCCTCTGATGAAAGCCTCTGGCACCACAAGCCAACTTCAACTTGAGAGCCGCAGGAAAAGTTTGGCTGCCCATCACTGCTTCTTAGCCCACAGATGTGGTTCAGGAGGGTTTACACTCAGGTTGTTTTACAAGGAAATGCAAGAACCCTTCCCACAACCTTACAATGCAGGAGGTTCTTCACACCCTGCACCTGTGACCTGTCTGCAGGTCTGTATGCAGACTGCCTGTCCAGGACCCCACTGAGTGCTGATGGTGGTCACCTTCGCTGGCCTCTGCTGTGGGGTTTCTCTGAGTGGGATGGGCTGTGTTGCTGCTTGCACAGGCAGTTTTGAATGATTAATTGGAGGCAGGCTGAGGTAGCACATCTGCCACCTCCTAGAAGACTGGGACTACCCAGGGAAGGGCCAAGGGCTGCTGAAGGCCATCACGTGCCTTCGGTAGGAAAAGTATGACAGGCAGAAGATATGCTGGTGACAGTGGGAGTGACAGCCAGTTCCCTCCTCATTGCTTAGATGCCAGCAGTTGTACTACAAAAACAGTCGTGCTGTCACTCACATCCTGCACTCGCTTTCCTGGTGGCTCCATCACCCCAGCTCTGGGGAACTAAACCTGATGGCAAACACCACAATGTTGAGTTCTAAATATATTCAGTAATAGTACCGAGTATTAATACTACCACTGCCATCTGCTCAATTGGAAGTCATGGCAGAAGCAGCTTTGGGGGCCTGGAAATTCACTAGTGCTGGAAAAATTTACTGCCAGTGTTAAACCTGAGGAGCCCGGAGCAGAGCTGGGGGAGGCCTGAGCCCCAAGAGTCCCAGCCCCACCGCGGCTGTTGCCCCTCCAAACTTGGCAGTAGCAGTGGTGAAGGACTGAGATCCCTTGGCTCCAGGCCACAGTCCCCCGTGGTGGAGAAACCCTTGTTGCCTGCAGCAGGGACAGTGCACTGTCGGCAAGCCTAGGAAGATGCAGGATGCAGGAGACTTTTAAATCCCACAATCTAGGTAAAAATTGAAAAAATATGATCGTCTACCAAACTGAGTGTTTTATTGCTAGGTCTCTAGCGTTTAAAAGTGTTTCTGTGGGACTTTACTGGTTTATTTGCTACTGGGTTAATTTGTTGTGAGCACAGACTTGAAGTGTCCTGTTCCTCATGGCATGCAGTGGGACTTGGGGTCTCCCTTGGGAGAGTGGCAACTGTGGTGCGACTCCTCCAGACCATAGCTGGGTCCAGGGACATCTTAGCCACCTTCTGATGCATGGAAACTCCCCCAACACCTGCCTTTCTCTTGGACATCTCAGCTCTGCAGGCAGGAGAAAGTCTGAGTTGCTAGGGCTCTAGGGGAGAAAGGGCTTTAAATGAAGTTCCGGGAAAGCAGGGTTTTTTTTGAAATGTATCTCAGATGGTGAGTTCCTTACGTCTGTCTAGCCATAGAGAATAGTGTCCAATAGTGAATTTAATCCAGGTTAGTGAGTAAAGGCTGTTCAGACTTTGGCTGCGGAATGTCAAGGCAGCACAGCATGATGAACCCTGTGGTGCAAGGGAGTACCAGTTTAAATCTATAATAATGAACATTTCTACCACATGAGAAGAGGCTTGCCTATCGGTTATTGATTTCTTTTTTCTTTCAATTTGAAGGGAAATAGAGTTAAATTACAGCCTATTAAGCTGACAGGAGAACTGAATGTGTTTATTGAATGACTTCATTCATAGCATGTGTAATTGCCTGCTTCAGAGATGGGTGTTATGATAAGCCCTGGCAGAGCTGCCTCACGGTACCCTCCGTCTCCTGTTTACTCATCCCTCTGCAGGCTAATGGCACCGTGTGGGGAGGGGGGGCTGCAGCTACTCCATCCTACAGCCACTACCGTATGTGCCATGTTTTAGGATGAACACTTTGGGAAAAGCATTTATTGATTCATTTCTCTAAGATTCCCTTTGTTAAAAGCTCCTTCCATGCAGTTGGATCAGTCTGCTTAGCTCCTCTTGTTAGCAGAGCAGGGTGTAGGGCCCAAAAATGTTTTCCCAGCTTCTCCCACACCGAGAAGGTTTTGAGAGTGAAGCGAGGATGACTCCTGCCTTTGGAGACACCTTTGAAAGAACGGCAGCCAGCTGGTGCTGCAAGCCCTGCAGCTGGATGGAGGTGTGAGCTACTGAGCCTTCCTCCTGTGCTCTATGGCAGCAGTGACATCCATGGGATGCACGTCCTGCGCCTGGCACAGGTGGGATGTGTTACGGCTCCCGACAGGCTGTTGAGGCCGTACAAAACTCATGAGGGAAGCACTGCGTGCAGCTGCCGAGATAAATGCAGACATTTCTGCACTAGGACATGGCCTATTGCAATGTATGTTTGCAACAGAAAATCACTGGACAGGAATTCCTCTGTATAATTGAAAAATAATAGCATTTTTAGTTCTGTTTTGATTTTTTTTTCCCCATTTTTTTCCCCTGCTGCCTGGTTTTATTCACCTTGAGCCCATTAGATTTACATGCTTTAAAAGCATGAGGTCCTTGACAGATGTGTTGAAGTTCTTCTGTCACTTATAACATTAATCTACATGTTCTCTTGGTGCTGCTGCATACTCTGTGGTATAATACCTGCAAAAGCAAATCTCTTTTTCTCCCACATCCATTATACGTAAGTGGTAGCATTAGCACATGCTGATTGTATTTTAAGCTCAAATGGTCTTACCCGAAGCCCATAAAGCAGAGAGCAATTGCTGCCACTTCTGTTTCCTTTGTGTCATGGCTGCTAATTTATTTCCCTGTTAGTGCTGAGTGTAGGTCCGAATTACCAGGGTCTGGTTATTCTCACATCAACTACACAAAAAGGCCAAATTTTTGTCCAGGAGTAGGAGAGGGATTTCTTTTCTCCAGACATTTAAGACTTAAAAAAATGAAGTTTACCACAATTGTACGTACATCAGCGATGTTCGACACAAATGCTGCTTGCGCAGAAGGATGGCTGTGCCTGGGGTGAGAAGCACTTTCCACAGACCTCAAAGATGAGCGGGCAGGTCTTCACCCAGGGTTCTGGTGGGTGTCATACAGAGCCACAGGAAGCATTTGATCTGGTCAGTGCCTGATGAGCATGAGGCTGGAAATGTGGCTCTGGTGCAATAAGCAGCTATAAAGTCCCATTCGTCACTCTTTCTCCATAAAGTAATATCTACACACAGGTGAGGTGGAGAGTGGTGAGATAAAGGTGGTGTTTGTACCATGCTGGGCAGATATGTACCTCTCCTGAGGGCCAGTAGTGTTTCAGACAACACCTGAGCAAACACCCATTTATAAAAAACCACCCAGAAACCCCTGAACTCACAGTCCATGGGCAGTGTGTGGCCCTGGGCAATGTGGAGCTGTGCTGTGCTGGTGGGGATCCAGCCCCACAAGTGGATCCCAGTGGTGCCCCGTCCTCAGCAGCCTGGTGCCTGCCGGCAGGGTGGGAGCTGGCAGAGATTGCCAGGGGGGCTTTACAGTGCTGGCTTAAACAGCATTAATTTATTTCCCAACGGCCACCCTGAAGACCATATCTGTAGCTAATTAATTGTCAGCAGCAGCTGTCCTAATTTTATCACAACTGCCTGGCTCTTGCAATGAAAGGCAAGAACGTAAGACTGTGAGAGAGGGAGGGGTTTTGGTTCGGGGGTAGCAAATGTCGCCAGGGACGTGTCCATCTCCACCGGGCAGNTGCGCTGGCGGCTGCCCTTCCCTACAGTCCCCCTTGGAGGAGCCAGCAGCATTGCCCAGTGCTCCCACAGTTGAAAGGCTTGTGGTAAATCCCACACACTCCTGGGGCCATTTCATGGCAGGGAGCATTTGCAGGCTCATAAACTGTACTTGAGAGCTCTTGTAGACCAGCCAATAAACTTTCCTGGAGCAAAACATGATTCCACCTGAGAAGGGATTTTGCATCCGGAGGTTTTCCTCTGTGGCTAGGAGCATGGTGGTGTGGGACTGTTGTATTCACAGGGCAGTGTTCAGTGGCCATGGCTGTCTGCGTGGATCCGTAAGCAGAGGCAACCAACACAGGTTTGAAAGTACCCACCAGGCTCCATCACCCGCACTTACCCTGGAGTGGTTCTAGAGGGATGTAAGGAGAGAAAGATGTCTCTGGGAAACACAGGAGCATCTGTGAGACAGCTACAGCAAGCACTGAGATTTGCAGCAGCTCTCTGTGAGGCTCAGTCTGCTGGGACCTGTGTGTGCCATTTACTGTGTTTCTATTCACATGTGCCATGAAAGGAAGAATAAGAGGATCATGTGGAAAGCAAATTTACTTTACAAAATTAAAAATAAACCCCAGCCCCCTGCTCAGCTGTTCTCTGGCATCTACTCCTACGTCGTAGGAGCATCTCCTGTGACTCTCCGTTAGTGATTGACGGGTTATTTTTCCCAGGGATGCTGGCCTGCACGATGCGGCACCCTCTGGCGCGGAGGTGGCTGCCAGCGACTCCAGGATGCTGGCAGCTCCTCCTGCTCAGAGCTGGCACAACCAGCAACGAGCTGTGCCCACAGGAGGGAAATGCCACCAAGAAACCTGGCATCTCCTCCCTTCTCTTCATCCCCTTGAGTAGGGGCAGGGCACCCTCATGGAAAACAGCTCCTTGTCCTGATGGCCCCTGGGGTGGGTGCTGTCCATCCTCTTCTTTTGTTAGGGCCACTGAAATCTTCCCTTGAGGAAAAGGTCTCACTTTCTGCCCAGACAGCCTGCTGAGGGAGCAGAGGGCTGCTGGTGCCGTTGTACTGGGGTGTTTCATGCACCACGTTTGGCTTTGCAGGGCCGCTGGGCTGTAAGGTAGTATGGACCATCTCTGATGGGCAGAGCCGTACAGTAATGCACTCAAATTGCATTTGTATTTCTACCTCTTTATTAACATGAATCTTGCATTAGGAGCCTAATTAGTGTAAGTTATGGGCTGGGGTGCTTGAGGCAGAAACTGCAGTGGAAGCCAACTCTGCAAGCGCCAGAAGAGGTAAATTAGAATAATCTTGATGTGACCTACTTAAATTTTCACCTTCCTCACATGCGTACAGCTCTCTTCCGCAGTGTCAACTGCATGAATTTAGGCTCTTACTGTAAATTACATTCATTGATGAATAAAATTTGTGGAACTTGTGAAGAAATCAAAGGAAGGTTGTGCTTCATTAACTTATTCTCCCTTGGGATATACAATATCCTTCTCCTGGATTTCTTGGTAACATCCAGATTCCAACCCCAGGTGATGTGTGGTGTAAGGATTCTAGCCTCAAGCTAAGGAGACGTCCAAACACATGATGGAAATCAGGACACTGGATGCACATCAAGTTTGATCTTATAAATCCCCTGGGTTTTTTGAAAGACCTGTGTTGTTCCACAATGAAGCCAGAAGAAGGAAGAAGCTGTTGAATTTTTGTGTCTTTCAGAGTCCTTGGGGTCCCCCATAGTGAACTTCTGCCATTCCTGAAAGTGTCATGAGGGAGCGGTTCAGTCATTCACTTTTTGTGTTAAAAGCTCCAGAAAAGAATCATGAAAGGTTTCCCAAACGGAGAGTGAGAGCTGTAGGTATTAAGTATAACAGGGACCTGTTTGCTCTATAGCCAGCACATTGCCATCATTTGCTTAGCGTGTTCATTATTCTTCTGTGGGCACCAGACAGCATGGCTACAGTCTTCTTGTGGTGGTGGGGGTTTGTGTCTACTGGGAGCAGGCTCTGGTGCATACTGGTCCCTGGGCTGTGCCAGAGTGCAGCTGGGAAGGGGTTAGTGTGGCTGACAGGGACTGTGTCCGTACTAGGGAGTATGCTCATGGTTAAACACTGCTGGTGGCTGCTTGAAGTTGTTTTATTGCCTATATACGTAAGGATATACATCCTGTTTGTCTGACATTGGCTCAGCAGCAGATCCTGTCTTTAAACCTGTGAGAGTGGCTAACTGAGGAACAACTCAGGTTTAACCACGAGACCTCCTGGATGCAGTTTTGGTCCTCAAGCATACTGGAAATCAGAGCAGATGATGAACATCTGGCACTAAAATGTATCAGTTCATGATGAAGAACCTATAGAAACACAAATGATTCCAAGGCTGTCACAGTTGAGCTTTCAGCAACTGCTTGATAGACCCCCAGCTAGAGGTCAGTCTTGAGGACCACCAGATCTTGAATGTAGTCTCATGTCTCTCATGGAGTTGTACCTGGCAGAAGACTCTTTCTACTATATGTATCTTGTGGCTTTGCTTTGGAGGTAGATAATTGCTCAGACGATGGGTTTGTCCTCTCTGCCATGCAAGCAAAGCATACTTTTCAAGAAAAGAAAAAGTGACACCAGTTAGGGTTTGACTATCTCTGGCTACACCATCTGGAGGAGAAGACCATGAATGCTGGGGTGTCACTGGAAGGGCTTTATTTCTTCCATGCGGAGCTTCCATTCGGTTATCAAAATTCAACCCAAGGCTTTTAGAAATGATCTCATGCATTACTGCAGGGTCATTTTACAAAACTATAGTGTTGTCATTCTGTATTTGAATTGTCAGAGGGTTGTTGTTATAGTCTTGTCATGTCTTCTTTTCCTTCAAAATATCCTTTTTTCCTTTTTCTTCCCAGTCCCACTCCCTCCTCCCAACATCACTACCTGGTAAAGCAAGCAACAGGAGTACACTATGGGTGTGCACAGTGGTTCTGACATCATTGGTATGTGTGCAGAAGTGTATTTACTTTGGTAAATTGAAGAGTCTCCAGTAAGTGGAAGCTGTTGACCAAGAGAGGAGATTCTAACAGTGAGGAACTGGCTACCTCAGATGGTCTTTTCTTCACTGTCTTTAGACTGGGAACAAGACTGTTTTGTTCTGCTTTTAGAGCCATCCTCATTAACATTTACATAGGCCAAACCATGTGAAAATATATAACTGTAAAAGAAAATTCAGATTTTAAGGTAGCAAAGCCACTGTAACTTAAAGCAAAATCTCAATTTAGTTGTTAATAAATAACATCCAGTTCAAAAATTCAATACCTGTATTTGATTAAGTTTCAAAGAACTCTGTGTACTGGTTAACAAGACAGAATTGCATTAACATGCATAATTTAATTTCTCATCAGACTTCAAATAAATTTTCTACTCATGTGAAACAAATTTCAAAGTTTTTATGGTTCATCTTCCAAGAGTTCCTTCTTTTTGAGGTTAGTGTAAAAACATATTACACAAACAATGGGACAAAGAAAGCATGAACAATAATTCCCTTCAGCATCTCCCTTGAAAAGCCACAGAATTTTTACTTATTACAAATAAAAATATATTCTGATAGGAAAATACTTCTCCTAACTCGAGCAAAAATGTTTATTTGTATTATTCCTTTCACCTAAGTTATTTCTGAAATATCTTACTATCAAACCAAAACAAAAAAGGCATTTTGAAGTAAAAATGTGTTAGTTTAAATATAACCCCTTGGGTAAAATATGGCAAAAATATCAAGGTTCTTTAGAAGTATCCAGAAACACAATTCAATGCTTTAGTTGGTCTGAACTGAGTTCCCTGCAAGAAATTCAGAGAAGTTCAATAAGGAGGGTCTTAGAACAATTTCATAGGATTTATTCTCAGTTTCTCTGTTTTTGTCAAGTTTCCACTGGGTCTGTAACAACCCTACTGGATAAGAACGTGTCATTTTTAATGGTGTCTTGCCCAAAACTAATAATTCTGTGGCTATCTTAAATTAAAGTTATTCTCTGTCAATTGTTATCTGGCAAAAAACCCCCAGGGTTTGTTGTCAGCAATCTTCTGAGGTGCAAATAGACAAAATGAAAGATAAACAGTCTTTGACTAGAATAACATACCGTGAAAGAGGAAAAAAAATTACACCCTGTATTTTGAAGGAAATAACATGGTGAGAAAGAAACACATAAAAGGAAATAATTTTGAACACAGTTGCAGGGTTATCACTGCAATTTGCTAATAAAATATTCAATAGCTTAGTCTCAAGGCAGTGTCCAAACCCATGAAGTCTATAATTGGAATTTGTGGATTGATTGAAACATATTTTGGTGTGTAAGTATGAACTGCTCTTGTTGTATAGAGAAGATAAGATTATTTGAGAGCTCTCAGCAAGAGGGCTCATCAAGATAATTCTAGCTTTCTCTAAATAGCCGAGGTTGTACCTGTTACTTTACTAATAAGTGTCATGACCGTTTAGATTTCTATAAACTTTGATGGAGCTGTGACCCACAGAACCTTAAATTTTCATTCAAAACAGGTTTGTACCTCCTAAACGAAATTATACAGTCAGTCAAATTTTGATCTTGGCTACATCACCAGCTTGTGGGTGTGTAGCACAGGCCAGTCACTGATGCTGCAGGGTAGTGGTGTGAAACTGGAGCTCTTTTTTTCACTGAGAACCAAGGTGTACCGCTACCACATAGAATCTGGTAACAGCCCTTTCCAGCAGCCGTTGGGAAGCTCTTCACATGCATCAGCACAAAGTGAATAATTTGCACACTGGGTCTTTATAGCATAAAGAACCTGGTCTTTTAAATCTTTAGGTTTTGCTTTGCATGATGGCCCACAAAACCTGCTTATCGCGTGAACTCTTTTGTCTCAAAAGCCATATTTGATTTTCTACAAACATGTTATGATTAACTACTCAAGGTAAATAAGCAGAGAAATTCCCACCTTTCTCAGCCCTGCGATTAACATTTTTTGCTTTGTTGCAGTGTAAGTCTTGTTCTCTTTGTGAATCTCACCCACTCCATCTTAGACTTTCAGGCCATACTAATAAAATAAACATACCTGTGGCTGTTACTCGCACTGAGATCAGGTGGCATGGGGCAGCCCAGATACCTTGCCCCTGGTGTGGAGATGCATCCACAGTGCCTGCCAGAAGAGCACTAACTCCCAAATTGTGGGACTTGCTTGGGAGAGCATGGCTTGGTTTGGGCCAAGACTCTCCCGGGGACTCTTAAAACTTTTTACCATCCCAGTCAATGAGCACAATCCATCCCTCAGGGAACTACCTTGATGCTCTTTCGGCTTCCAAATGCAGTCTGTCGGTCTGAAAGAGAGCAGCCTGGAGCAAGGTAAGGGTCAAAGAATGGACAAACCCACCTGAAGAAAACCAAAGCCCAACTCTTGCAGTGTTCCATCAATTATGTTTGCTATTGCTGCTTAATAAATGTTTTTGAATGTTATTTAAGGCATTCCTCCCTCCCACCCTCCCATATTTGTGTATTTGCATATGTGTTTGTGCCTTCTTGGTTTAATTTGCAGCCTATCGGGTGTTTCCTGGTGTCTTCCATATGACTGGGATAAGAAAAAAGTATTTATGGCATTATCTTTTTAATCTTGTTAAATCTTCATTACCACACATCTTCCCCAGATATCTTGATTGGTTTAGCAACTTACTCAGACTTCACAAAAAATTATGTTTTATTGATAAACATGTGAGAAACAAGAGTTCAGCTGGACTCGGTGCCGGGCAGTCTGCTCTGGATGGCCCTGCTTGAGCAGGGGTCTTGGACCAAATAACTTCCAGAGGTCTCTTCCTACCTCTGTAAGGGCGTGTTGGGGGGATGCCAAAAGACATTACTGCTCCCCTAGATTTGCCGTGGCTGATAAAAGTCACAGATCAACATGTTTTAGGGAGAGTATCATGGGAACTGTTCAAGGTAATCCTGTTCCAAACAGGCTCATCCCATGCTGACTCCAGGCTCTACTGTGTGTCAAACCCTCTCTTCCTGGTAGGGATGCATGGTGTCGCTGCCTACTTGTTGTAAAAAGCAAAAAGGGTTCGACCTCATTTGACAGCCTTGTGGATGATTATTCTGTAAGATATCTGAATAAAGACTATTTCTCCGTGTTTTGTTTTACCCTGGACTGCAATCTGTTTCCAGTGAGTAATAATATTCTTCTGCATATGGGCTTCCTATAAATATCTTGCTGCAAGTCTTTTTTGCAGTACAAATACAGCATAAATCAGTACAGAGTCGTCACATCCTACTGGTATGCTGGCAAATTTGTGATCAGCAGAGGCTTGATTTTAGTTACAGTTCAGCCACCTAAGGTGAACAGTGATGAGTCGGATTGTCATTTTAACTGGGCAAAAAGGCAGAAGGAATAACAATTGTGAGACATGGAAGAACAGGACTGCTAGGGGCCTCAAGAGATGGCCTCAGTCATGCCTGTTGGCCAAGACAGAATGAATCATACTTCTGTCAGTAATACACAGTATTAGTCAATACAATAATCAAACCTGTTCCTGGCAGGTTAATCGTGGATCCCATCACCAACCCTGCAAGCATTCCTTCATTCCGTTTTAAAATCCCTTTACTTTCTCCTCACCAGGAATGCAAAAACCATGTTGTAAAGTTAACTGATTGCCCCTGTGGTTTTTATGTTTGAAGAATGTTCTGAGTAAGTTGACCAGCCTTTGCACTCTTGCCTGTCCCCATGGTTTATGGTGGAAAACCCTTCTGCCTCAGCGGTCCTTCCCATCAGCATTTGGTACATCACAAGCTATGAGTCTTAGCAATAAAAGTCAAAGGTAACATTGCTCAAGAGAGCTGGCTCCTCCCAGCTGCACCGAAAGTGCCCTGCACTGTGTGCTCCAGCCGTGGTGGTTGGGACCTAGGCTCTGTCAGACACTAGTAGAAGAAGCTTTGGCACAGGAGAAAAGGATGGGGCATTTCCCCCTAAAAACAATGAAAAAAGACAAAAATTCAACAGGGAGAGAGGACAAAAAGTACCTGAAATTCAAACTGACCAGAACGAGTTTCTCTATCAGTGTCCTAACGCCAGGGCTGATCCTAGGGGAGCACCTGGCACCTTGACCTGTTTTCCACTAAAGTCTATGTTTTACTGTGGAGATGAGGCAGCTTCCAGTGACCTCTTGGGATCCTGCATGGGGGTTGAGGGAGTTTAGGCTGTTTCAGACAGAAATTACCACCCTGCTATCAGCTACTCATCTTTTACACATTCCTCCCTAGGCTGGCTCAAGCACTGGTTCCTCACAGGCAGAACCAGACTGAAAAAACCCACAACCGTAATTTCAGGTAGTTTTCTGGAAGAATTTCTGAGCGAAAAGGAATACCCCTTTGAGTCTTCCTCTGTTTCCATCTCTGCAGTTGATTATCTCTTTTAGCCTATGAACACGCTCCTATTTTCTGACAACAGAGTGTGTATGGCTCCAGCTCAGTGCACTAAAATAAGCTTAGCTTTTGCATTCACCCATAACACAGGCTGCAGGCATTTGATTTACTAAACTTAGGAAGTGTTTGTTGTGGACGATGCAATGCATTCCCGGTGTGTGGAGCTGCTGCATGCAGGTATGAGCTGTCGGGGACCAGCCTCTGGTCAGGTTTGGCAACAAGAATCACTACTTGAAAGCGGGTGTTGAGACCATCCTATTATACCGTGAGGGTGGTGAGGCACTGGAACAGGTTGCCCAGGGAAGTTGTTGATGCCCCATCCCTGGAAGTGTTTAAGGCCAGGTTGGATGGGGCTTTGAGCAACCTGCTCTAGGGAGAGGTGTCCCTGCCCATGGCAGGGGGGTTGGAACTTGATGATCTCTAAGGTCCCTTCCAACTCTAAGCATTCTATGATTCTATGATTATTGCCTATTTTTAGGCAACTAGATTTTTGATTGCATTCATAATACCTTGATCCTTGATTCTTAAAGCCTTACTGACTCTTAGATCCTAAGGAAATCAGTGTGTTAGAGACTCAAATGAGTCATGAAACAGCTCAGAAAAGTTTATGTAATTTCTGTAAGAGCAAATAATTTCCTTGTCCTTGCCCTAAGTTTTCATGTAAGATAAACTTTAGTGGCTGGTACTGCCCAAAAGTGCAGCGTAGACAGTCAATATTTCAGAAAGCAAAGAGTGACTGGCAAATGAGCGCTCGCACAAGGACACTCAGGTAACCTTCACTACTGCTGTCCTCTGCCACTTTTACCCAAATGCCTCTGATTACCAGAGTCAGACTGGATTCCGACTGACATGCAAATATCCTCGATGAATTCAGCTGGGGCTGCAAGACACCCCTGGATTTCTTCCTTTCCTTCATCCAGTTTCTCTTGCAAAACAGAGGTGATAATTGCCACCACGCTTCAGTGGTGGCTCAGGGGTGCTTCTCCAGGAGGCCACCACTGCAGGTGGTTTGCCAGCAGCTTCTGGAGATGTCTGTCAGGGAAACCACCACGTGAACACGCGTGGTGGTGCTCCACGGGGTGTGCCCCTCAGAACCGCTTTGTATTGTCATTTCCAGGGACACTATAGGAAATGACATTCATTGTAACGTGTTCATCCTACTGGATTTAATTAGAAACACTCAGCTTTAATTAAGTGTTTGTTTTGCAGTCCCGGTAGTTCTATTTTGATAAGACTGTCATGTAAATCCTAAATGAAGCTGAAGAAGTAGATTTCTGCATATCATAGCTCCTGAGTAATGATTAAAGACAATGTAATGTGAGATACAGTCACTGAGAGTGGGAGCCAACTCTGTGCTTTGCATTATGTATTTCCCTCATGCTTTCCAAGATTTTTCTGTGCTATTAGTTCTCTGTATCCTCAGACTCACTCTTTTCTCTCCAGCATCCCCCTCCCGTGACCTCTGCAGGGACTGATGGAAGTGCAGTGGGGAGAGGGGCTGACAGGCAGCACAGGTTGTGCAGTGCCACCGACTCCACTGTGCTTCCACCCAGAAAACACCCGGCATGGGAGGAAGGGGGACAAAACAGGGCTTCACCCAAACCCTGTCTCTTTTTCTCAGTAAACCTGACATTTTTCCTTTTCCTTTTTCTTTTCACGTACTTTCTGGTGGTCCTGCTGCAACTCTGTGACTTGGCCCACTCCATATATTAATAAAGGTTGCATATTCTGTAGCTTCGGACTCTATTAATGGTTTTCTCTACTTACCTATAAACCTTTACTGCTTGAAGTGTAACTTGAAGCTTAGCAGAGGAATGAGTTCCAGTTATAATTAATGCAGAGGGAACTGACTTAAGTGAGAGTATTCACAAAAAGTCATACCAATGTGTGAACTCTTGCTACAGGGTCTACAGATGAAAGCACCCTCAGAAACATTCCAAGCCTCTGGATCAAGATGGATTTTTATATTTTCAAAACAAGCCAAAGTTAAGGATAATGAACAAGCCTTAGGTTTGACCTGGAGGGCCTGGGTGCTACTGTTTGAGCCTGACAGCTAGCACGGTGTTTGCTCGCAGACCAGTCCTGTGGGGGGGGCACTCAGCACCCCTTTGGAGTTACCGTTGCTTGCAGCACTGTCCTTTAGCCACAGAGAATTTTTCACATCAAAGAGCACAAATACTCATTTTCTTTCTTTTTTTCTTTCCCCCTCCCTCCCTTTTTTTTTTTTTGGTTGGTTTTGCAATGAACAGAGAGGAAAAAAATTGCAAGCATCAAACCCAGGAACATAAATCAGCTCTAGACTGACGGCAGTACGTGCAATTTCTACCTGTGTAGGGCCCAGGCTACCCCGTGACCACATTCTCTCTTTCCCTTGAACAGGGTATTGTCAAGATTAATGACATTTTATTGGTAGCCTGATGTCCTTCCCTCCAGAAGTTCAGTCCTAAAAGGAGGTAAAAGGATAAGCAATAAAGACAAATCCCCACACATTCTGTAGTCAGACTAACTGCAGGCAGATGAAGCAGCTTCGTGTAGAGCTTCTGGAGCTCTGGAGGTTGCTTTCCTGGGGAGATGGAGAATTTTGAGCACCCAAAGCAACACACCCTCCCCAGTGCCCCACAGGTACAGCTTGCCCTTCCCTTGGAAGTCCCTCTGTCTCTGGGTAGGTATACAAGCAGATCATAATTTGCTTTTTCTGCTCTTTCTTTTCTGTGCTACGAGCCTCTCCTCCAGCCTCCCTGCTTTCCCTTCCTACTTTTATCCTGTCCTTGAGTCTCTTAATTTTGCTCTCAGAAGTTTTTCTGCTTTCCTTCTGTCCTCTCCCTTCTTCCAGCTTGATTTTGCCAAGGTCATCTGCGTTCAGTAGGCAGCTGCTAAGGTCAAGGACCTGCTGTTGTTCCTGGCAAAGAGATCCCATACAACCTACAGACAAGCACTCCACAGCCCAGAAATTTCCACAGTAAGAACTTCATGACATTGGAGAGAACCAGATCTCCAAACGCTCAGACGTGCACAGCAAAAGCTACAGTTTAATAGGGGAAGTGTCACTATTTTTTACATTTCATGCCATGGCATTTTAGGAAATGCAAATTGCCTTCCTTGAATTTATGATATAGTTTGGCCTCCAACAAGCCAGTAGAGAAACAGGCATGACAAACAACCACAGAAGTCCTGGAGTGGTTTGTAGTCTGCTGAATACACCACACACAGCAGCAAAAGCCTTTAGAGGTCAGCTTTGGCTCCAGATTTAGTGTTCCTTGGTCACATTGCTCTCTGCTGCACTGCTGGCAAGTCTCCCTAGCCCCACTGGAAGGCAGCCTCATATGGGTTACCTGCAGGAGCAGGAGTTAAACGGTAGCTCAAGGAGGGGAGAGAGGGTCCCCTCTTCCCTGAAGAAGGAGGGGACAGAGGGTCTCAATGCAGAGGTGTTGGAATGGACACACGGACTGTGGACGATGCCCACCTCACCAGAACGCATGCCAGGAGGGGGGGCAGACCTGCTGTGAGGGTGGTTGACGTGCTGAGAAGTTGTTGATGCCCCATCCCTGGAAGTGTTCCAGGTCAGGCTGGACGGGTCTTTGAGCAACCTGCTCTAGTGGGAGGTGTCCCTGCCCATGGCAGGGGGATTGGAACTAGATTGGCTGCAAGGTAGAATAAAAAGGTGAGGGAGAATATTTAGAAGGGTGAGAAGTGAAGACTACCACACAGCTGCTCTGCCAGCTCTATAAAGTTTCAGTGCTAAGATAACAACATCCTCACAGGATGGCGCCTGAAACAACTGTGCAGCAGGGCTGGGGAAACAGAGGAGGAACTTGAGCATGGGCATGGGCAGGAGGAATTCTGGCCTCCTCACAGCAAATGTGATGCTGAGAATGCCCCTGATGGATGTGTCAAAGCTTTATGAGGATGCACCTTGATGTGCTCCAGGGGGTTGCAAATAGCAGGTGTCACCCAGGAGGAGACCTTTGCTGTGAGGCAGATCAGAGCCCCTGCTACTAGGTGAGAGCAGTGAAACTACTAGAGAACCTGGGGTCGAGGTTGCTGTACAACTAAAGCATGCCCCACCTAGAAGTGGGAAGAACAGTCATCCATTCCTACTCCTTCCCACTAATTTGGGGGATGAAGGTTTGGGCAGCACTCTTAGGAGATGCATGGGCTGTGTGGCACTGTGGTCTGAAGGCCTCAGCTTAATAGTGTGGGCTAAGATGACCTTTCTAAATAACATTTTTGTCTGGAGCTGGCAAGTGGCCTGAAAGAACCCTAAGCCTTAATATAACTCCGTCTGGATAGGTGAAAAGTCTCTCCTGACTCCAGCCTAATGTAGATTTACTCGCAATTTGCTTTCCTTTCAGTTTGACAAAGTATCTGTTATTAAAAGTAGATCTGAACAATGAAGAAGTGCCCTTTGCAGCATCATCTCCTCCTTCCTGCACTGCAGAAGCCGGGATGGGATTTCACCAGCACATTTGGGGATTCTGGGGCACTGGTGGCGTTAGCCAGACTCTACCTCCCCAAGCTGCCTTCTTCAGTTTGTCTGTGCAATAGGCTTCCCATAGCACTTCTTCCCACACACTTCAGACTCACTCTCCCAGCATTGCAGCAATGATTATAAGTGCTTCTGTGCTAGCAGCCCACCACTGTGTAGCAGCAGGATTACATAAAGCTGGGTGACAGAGAGAAGTCTTAATCACTACAGAAAAAACCACCACCAAACATTTAACTGTTACCTCTCTCACAACGGGAGCCGTGTTTTTAAAGCCCTTGTGACATTTCCATGCCTCAAGCTCAAAATCTTATTTTAAATCTCCTGTCATCCTATATAAGCCTCGATACTTGGTACAAGCATTAAAAATATTTATGTATTGGCTTTCGAGTGAAGAGCATTCAGAGCGTTACTGGCCTTTCGAGTTCAGATTTTGGCTCCCAGTATCAGTTCCTGCTCTTTCTGGATGTCTCGGGTCAATAGTCTCATTCTCCTTCCATGTGCAGGTAGCGATAGACAGATGCTGAGAGGCAACTTGCAGAAGCAAACTGACGTGCTGCCTTTTTATGAATAACTGTCTCTCAAAGGCATTCTGGAGTAACTCCTCCTGTTAACTTTTATTCCAAAATAGTTCTTATACCAGTGGGTTATAACAGCAGCTAAAATACAGCGGGGCAGTCTTTCCCCTCATCACAAGACTTAAATACACTTCTTTTCTGTTCCCAGTGAGATTTATTATCTGTCTAAATGTACAGTTCCCGTCCGCCCCCCCAAGGCAGGCACCTCATCTTTTGTATCTTGAACACAGAAGATGTTTAAGAAGTAACAAACTAATAATGTAACAGTAATAGCTAGAATGTAAAGATATGTGGCTGTAATAAAAGTTGTGGTAGCAATATTGGATTTTTGTAGTTTACAGTTCCAACTTTGACTTTCAGAAAGTGACATTTATATGCACTGTGGGAATGTGATAATAATCTTGGTACTCCAAAGGAGTTTTCTGGTTTGAAGGATAATATAAAACAAATTAATTTCAGTTCTTAGATTAAGCATCTTCCCTTCCCTAGATGGTAACAACTGAAAGCTACTATAATAAAATTTAATGAGTGCTGTACTGTGTGTGAGGTTTTTTCCTTCAGCTCATATGCATTTGGTTGCTAGAAAACATGGAGCGAACTTGTAAAAATAAAGCCAGAACTGTTGATTTAAGGTCTTTCCATACAAAACTAGCTCCTAATGGTGACTGTTCTGTGCACTTACAAATTTATTATAATTGCAGTGTTTAAGCAAAAAAATAGACTTTATTACTCCACATCTCTGTTTGCATAGACTCTGCTTTTTCTCTTTTACAATATATACAAGGACATTTTCTGATCAGTGTTTTCAGTGGAACACTGCCCAAAAGGTAGTTGCAGAGCCCAGTGGGTTTTGACTGCAGATGCTACTGAATTTGCTGAAGGTGGAAGGCAAAGATGACTGGTAAGTGCATTACCAACTGAAAATAGCAAGTCCCTTTGAAACACGAATGTTTTGTAGCCTCTGATCAGACAACCCAAGTTAGGAGCAGCAGAACACTGCTAAAAGTGACATAAATGTCCTAATGAATTACACAGCTGACTGTTAATAATCTGATGTTGGTTTCCAAGGAAGCCTTTTTTTAATCTCACTTGGTACAATACGCAATCAGAAAGCGCATCATAAAATCACAGCTCTGCTCACGAGTGAAACAGAAGTGTTCTACCTGGGGGAGAAATTCAGAGGTGATGTTCCTGGCCTGGGGACTCCGCAGGGAAAGGATTGCTCCCAGGGGTGTGTGGGAGCCAAGAGAAGTACAGATACCAAATTGCACATCTGTATGGCTCCTCTCCATGCTTTGGTTCGTCAGCTTGAGGCTCTTCCAAAAGTTATCACATATCCACAGAACAGCTCTGGAATATTCAGCTGTTGAACATGCAGGTAACACACAGATGCACTGCCTCTTACTGAGATGGAGACAAACTGGGTTCCCCCTGCTGTAGGTACCTTATTCATCATAAATGTCAGCCAGGTTTGGATGCTATTTCAGGAGGAGATTTGATGATATTTTCGTAGTTACACTTTGGAGGCTGGTAGGAGCTTATGTGAGCAAATCTGGATCTGTTACTGGCGGTCTTGTTATGGTCTTATCCATGGATATACAGAGAGGTGCACAGAGAGACATGTTTAAAAAATGTTTGTGACATGTCCATCTCTGCAAGTCTGTCTGATAATATTGAACCATTTAATGTCTTTTAATGATATTTGTTACGTATTGTGGGGCACTGAATTTTATTCTCCAAGATCATAGAAACATACAGAATTAATACAATCAAGCGTTTAACATTTAGGATTTTTACTGCAAAGAGCGGTAGAGAGGTGCCCCACAGGTTCTCCACAGAGAAGAGACATGCCAGCACGGAGAGATATTTTTCTTGAGGACAATGCAGTAGATGTGGAGGCTGAGAAGATAGAACAGCTGTGTTTTGTAGCTCATAGCAAACTTCCTAACAGTATTCAAGGATGTTTCACACAACTTCTGATCCTTTTCAGACACCAATTTGTCTACACAGCCCTGGTGACCACAGCTGGAGGAGCACAAGGTGGCTACATGGGCAGGGAGCTGAGGGGTTCTACACGGGTTTGGGATGCAGCAGCCTGAAACCAGGAACTTTCCTCCCCTGCAAACCCAAACATGGGCACACAATCTAGGCCCCTCATGTTCCTCCCCACCATGGGCAGAGGTTGCGCTTCTCCCAGACAGCAGAGCAAAACCATCAGCCTGGTCTGCACGGGGACCTGCAGCCCTTGATGCTCAACCCCTCATGCCATGACATGGGGTAACGGGGGCAAAACCATGGTTTCCACTTACGGTTGGATCTAGAGCAGTTTGATGAAGCAGATCAAGACTGATGTAGTTTTGTTAGTTGTCTGCAGACAGTGGTGACTGCATAGCAATGTTGCGAGTAGCACTGACATTTCTGATCGACCACAATAGCTGCTGGAGCAGCCAGGGTATTGTCAGGGCCTGGGGAATGAGGGAAGAACACACGTAAGCTTTCAAATTCCACTTTTAAGACAGATTGCCCGTTGTGCAAGTATCTCTGGAATGTGAATAGGGGGCTATAAATCAAAAGTCATCATCTCAGTTTGGGAAAACATATTGCGACCTTTCAGGCACAATCCCTGCCAACTTCAGAGTTACAGGGTGTTGCTTTTTGGCATAAGAATGAATGGAAATAACGCAAAAGTGATAAGAAACTTAAGGAATATTGCAAAAGATCCTACTTCAGAGTGGGCTGTTTTTTTGACATTGTCTTTCTGTTGTCCTTCCCATTACAAAAAAAAAAAAAAAAAAAAAAAAAAGTGTTTATCAGCAGAAAGATGAATATTGAGGGTATTTTATGGGCATAAAGCAGTTTAACTACATTCATAAACACAGTTATCTTAGCCAAGGCAAACAGGGGAAGCCTAGTGTTTTGTTTACAAAGAGATAGCTGCCCTTCAAATATTTACAAGGAATGAAGGCAAATTCAAGAGAAGTTGGCAGAAGGTTTGGAAGCAGTAATGAGTATCTTCATCTTAGCTTATTATTCTTGGGGTGAAAAAATATTTTGCAAAAATGGTTAATTCTGAAATTACAAATGTAACTATGAAGAAAAAGAATACTTAAACACAACAGATACCAAACAAGTTCTGGATCTACAGTCATATTATTCAACATTATCCTTTCAGGTTATTTGATTTAGGAAGATTATGTGCCTGAGAGAGAAGTCCTTGTGTTAGTAAAGGTGAGTGACAAACAGGTTAGGAATGTTCACACCTATCTATGGATACTATGTACTACACCCTTCATTAAAAAAAGGCATGGCAGCGCAGCAGAGAGGAGTATCTATTACCTCAGCCTGGTCGAACAGGTCCAGTTTCCATGTCTGGGGATGGGAAGAGGTGGCTCAGACAGGAGAAGGGTGAGGAGCTTAGGATGGGGCAGAGAGGAGGGGGGAGAGCCAGCGAACAGGGAACCCACAGCGTGCGGATGGACCCTGGGACTTCAGGGAAGAGCAGACCCACAGTTCAGCTGCTGAGATGATGCAAATGAGAGGACTTTCTAAGGGACCATGTAGACTAAAGAACTGATGGACAGAAAGCAGAATATTTCCTCCACAAGGCTAGAATGGGCTGGGGGAGATTTGTTTTCTGGTCTTACTTGTTCAACATTTTGCTTCCAACAATTCTGGGGTTATTTTGTTGTTTTTTGTTTACAGACAGCAACTGTTTGCCTGGTTCTAATCTAATAATGTGCCTCATGGTGGGTCATCCCCCCAGATGTCAGAGGCATTTCAATGTGCCTGTTTGAAAGCCCAGGTGAGGCAGGTCTGTCCTGAGGCCCTGGCTGACCCCAGGGCTCATTGCAGAGAGCTGGCCATGGTCTGCTAACCTGTGACCACTCGGCAAACCACGGCTGTGTCTACCAGTCTTGTTGTGGGTGTCTGAAGCTCTTTTCTGTTTCAAAGGCTTTGCACCATGGATAAAAGGAGTGAGAGTTACCTGCTTTCCATTTCACGTGCAGATTTTTCAGAGCTGTTTCTGTCTTGCTTTGAATGTGTGTGGAAGGCCCCTGACCATTTCACACGGCTCAGGCTGGGTTTTTTGTACAGTGGTGCCCACCAGGGAAAGGCCTGTACCTCATGCCTCTTTGTGCTCCCGTGGGCACAAAGAGCAGAAGGTCACAGCCTCCTTCAGTTCTGCCTTGTAACAAGAGGAGTTGTCAGTGCATGCCATTTGTCAGAGATTAGTTCAATTTATATTGTTTGAAGATTGTTGGTTTTTTCCTCAACTGACTTAGAGGGAGATCTCTGTCTTCTACCTTCTGATTTTCTGGAATTTAAACTATTGGGATGAATTAAAGACAGAAGGGATATTCCTAACCATATAGGCTGTGGGATTAGGTGCTTTCCCTCAGTCCACTGCTCACAGTATTGCTGGTCCCAGATCCTCATAATTTCAGTAGTTAAAACACCTAATTTCTATCTTAGATCTATTTGTGACATATTTATAATCATTTGTCCTTGTGCCAAAACTGTCTTCCAGTTTTAATAGCTTGTTTCACTCCCTGGTATTCCCCTTCCTCCAGGGATATTTATAAAAAGCTATTTAACACCTCTCAGCTTTTGTTCAGTTAGCCTGAGCAAGGATATCTCTTTTAAACTCCCTGACAATTCTGGTAACACTTTTCTTGCACCTCTTCCCATTTGAACTCTTCTTCTTGGATATGGCTGATTGATTGGACTGATCAGCAGCAGCTTACTATCTGAGCTGCTGTAGACTGAGAGCTTGAGTTAAGATACAAGAGTATCTTAATAGACAGCTCTCTGCTAGAGCTGTCTATTCACTTCAGACCCTGTTGAACACGTAACAACAAGAGCGCAGTGGGAAAAACCAGCCCCACTCACTGCTGTGAGGCAGATACTTCTGTCTTGGGAACTGGGTGGGGAAAAAAAGACATAGTACAGCTGAAACAAGCAGAACTTTACAGAAATATCTTGGAGCCATCAGATTCTGCAAAAAAATAATCTGAAATCCACACCCTGATGAGCAACCCTTGGGTAATGTATTTGATAAGCAAGCAAGATGATCTATCTCATCTGTCTGAAAGACTCAGAGCTCTGAAAACACAGCTCCTAACACAGGACAACTCCAGCATATCTCCCTCTTTGGTGGTCAGTGCCCACAAAACCTTTCTACTGTGAGAGATTTTCATGCAATCAAAGAGATACTAAACACCCGCTGTTTTGAGGAGCTGCCAGAAACTGCAACTTAACTGCTGGCTCCGTCCCCAGATTCGGGGGGCCTGGGCTGTAACTTCTGTTCATTTGGTGTGACTGAACAATTCTGTACAGGGTCCTCAACCCTCTCTGTGGAAAAGATTATGCTTGCTGGAGGCTCAACACTGCTGGGCAACTGGAAAAACAGCAGTTAACGAAGTCAGAGTGTTCTGCACTGCATTGGCCAGCATGGACTCAATACCCATTTTCACTGGGATCTAAAGTAGCAGGGCAGCGCGGACGCTAAACAGGCTGATGTCTACTCAGACAAGCTGCTTATTGTGCTGCCTGGCTCACAGCGTGTGTCACAGTTTTGTAAATGTAAGTTTTTCTTCTCCTACACTCCACACACAATTTTTGCCTGGAAATGCTTCTCAAGGCTACAGTGCCATGAGACAAAGTAAGAACGACCTGTCTCTCTTACGCATTTTTTCCTCCCCATCCTCTCTGCCCCTGTACGTGACAGTTTATTTAAGTCTCTGGAAGAGCTGAGATTATCCCAGCTGGACCACCAGTTCTCACATTAGTCTGGTCTTTGGTTACTGTATTCAGGCTACTTTCTCTTTTCGCCATACACTTGCCCACTCATTACTTTCTCCTAGATTCTTCTTTGCTCCCTATCTTTATGTCTTATATCTTTCCATTCTTTTCTGTTTGTCCCTGGCAACTTGTGCTGTCAGCCTCCTCTTCCAGTTGTGTATTCTCTCTTTTCTTTTTCTCCTTACCTTCCCCTAGTAAATTCATGTTTGTGTTTGCCTTGGTGTTTTTAATTCCATGCAATTTCTCGGTGTTATCCTCTTTCCTTCTTCTGCTTGTTCGTGTTTTTTGGTTGTTGTTGTTGTCCGGTTTTTCACACAGTGAGTGATCTGTCACTGGCTTCCCCTACCAGTGCTTGCTTACCAGTTCCCTCTAGTGTTATTTACAGAACTGGCCATTGACCCCTGGATTTATAGAACTTTCTACTCCAATATAGTGGAAGCTCTGTCTGTCTCGGTGCAGTGTGGTAGCTTTGTGGATGGTCAATCATTTCCCCCACCACTAGGGCTGCTCAGGGCACCACATCAGAAAGTCAGAAACGAGAGGAGCAACGTGCCCTGTGCCCCCCGCCAGTGCACGGCTACACCTCTTCTTCCAGCCTCTCCACCGGTGTCTGCAGGAGATGATGGTGCTAGTTAGCACTTTCCAGCACGACAATACTGCCACCTCTGCTCACCCTTTCCAACGTAGCTTCACTAGTCAACATGAATGATTTCTTGCCAAGAGACAGACTGAGGGGAGAGAAGAGACTGTGGAAGGCAAATGGAGGATGCAGGGCAGAAAGATGGTGGAGGACAGAAAACTGCAAAGCTTAACAGAAAATGTTAATTGGCTTCTGGACAAATCTAGAAACAGGATCTACTGGAAGATTTCAGTCTGCTCATGAATTTGGAATGCCACTGAAATGGGGATTCTCGTTTATGCACCACTGTGAAGGTGACTTGTAATGATGAAGATAGGAAAAATGGTATTTCTGGGATGAGGCAGTAGTTCTTCTTAAAAACTGTGGATAGACTGGGGTTAAACTTGAAATGATCACCCAAATCAAAGCCAGGAGATGTTGCCTTCATTAATATTTCAACCCAGTCCCTAGCAGTGCGTGGCTAATCCAGACTGATGAATGCATCTGATTTTTTAACATCTTAGTAGAGGCAGGTGGTTTTTAAGATATGTTTTTTTTTTCTGATTATAGCTATCTGTTACTTGATATTGAGGTTTTGGAACTGTCTGTTCTGAATAAATAAAGGTAGATTTGAATATGAGATTTTACCCATTTCCACTGTTCTTCATTAAATCTTTCATTGAACTCTTGTTACAGTCAATGTAGGAACAGTCTTTGGTACTGCTCCAGCTCTTTTTTACGAAAACTGCTTTGCATTTCCAGGCTAAAGTATCAAGAGATCCTGAGTCATGCTAAGAAGTCTAAACTGCCATCATTTTAATAAGATTTCAAGACATTAATCACTTTACCAGGATTACTCAACAACATAAGAAATATTTACAGTTTTACTCCAAAATTTCATAAAACTGCAATAATTCCTTCCACTGATTTCCTACAAACCACCCTGGGGCTTGTTCATTTGTGCTCAAATTTCAATATTCCTGATGCTGTAAGACCTGTCTGTCCCAATTTAAATGCAGGAAAAGTTTCAAATTTTACCTTGACGGGTTGGATCTTCCCAGTACAGTCTCTCAAGGGAGGCAAAGTACTTTAGGGTTTCTACAAGGCTTATATCTCTGTCAACCCCACCTCCCAGGACCAGTTGCAGAGAGCCAGTCACAGTTTACTGTATTCCCAGACACGTGGGGTTGGTTTCTGACATATGCAAACTTCTCCCTTTAGCATGCATATGAACAGCAGCACAGGAAAAACTGTTAGTCTTAGTAGAAATGTCATGCTGTATATTCAGCAGCTGGTTTAAACGCCTTTCTATTATTTCTTATTCTGAATCAGTAATTTTTGTTTTATTTCTAAGGCATCCACCACTGTACTACCTTAGCACCATAAAAAAAAAGCGTAAGACTATAAAGTCCACTCAAAGAACGTGATTCTTCACATCATTTCTTAAAGTTGCAAGAGTCAATGAAAGAGACTGCACTGCAAATGTGACGTGTTTTGAACATAGTAGAAGCTGGATATTGGTCATTTGTGCTGCTGAGTTTACCATTTTTGTATTTGGGTTTTGGGTGGTCATGGCTGATCATGGTGTTCTGCTGAAAGGAAAAGGTCGGGCCAAAACATGTAGGCATGTATGACTTCTCCTGGGAGTCTGACTGTCTCAAAACACTTACTGTGGCTTCTTATCTCTGCTCCAGCCCAGTAATAATAATCATGAAGGGGCAGACAACTATGCTCTAGATTAAGCCTCAGATAGATGAAATGCTGCTGTCCCAGAAGTTACTAACTGTGAGCTGGGTATGGACATATGTAGCACTGCACATCAGTAGGAATTATCAAGTTATTTCTGTAGTTTATAAATACTCCTGCTAATAGGAATGGATCTGATTTAGCTCTTAACAAAAAAAAAACAAAAAAAAAACAAAAAACCAAACGAAAACAAAACACAAAAAAAAAAAAAACCCAGAGAGGGAGAGAGAGCAAAAAAGGAAGCAAAATGAAATGCTTGAAATGCTGGGCTAAAGAGTGAAAGAAAATCTCCAGACCATCATACCAAATTATAAATTCATGGGAGATCTTCATCTGGAATACTTCTTTCAGTTCTGATAGTCCTAAAGAAAAACCATATCAAAACCTTTGACTTGTTTACAATGGAGACAGTTAGAATTATTTAAAAGGTTGGAGAAATTTCTGTGAAAACAAATAGGACTTTTCAAATGTGAGTTGCACAAGAAAGTTAAAGTAAGGATACATGGAAGAACAGGTCACAACGAGAAGCAAACTGCATCTAACCTTCATAAGAAGGAATGTGACAGTGCATCGTATATATATATAAACATATATATACACATATATAAAAGATGATGAATACAGGTCCTAGTCTGGCTGTGTATTTACAGCATTGCACTGTTGATGAAAAATGTCTGTATTTGATTTATATAGGTTTGTAGACAGTGTTCACAGTGTATGGACAATAGGGTGGGAGGGCAGTGGGAAAGAGGAGCCAAGTCCCTATGTATCCCTTTGCTCTCTTCTTTTCTTCCTAAATGAAGCATGGACTATTTTCTTGAATAGCTGTTATGAAATCATAGTAAACGCTGCCCTGTTTTGACACACATGTGGATGAATGTACCTGTATGCAATTCATCCTAAGCTCTTGCATGTCCTGTCCTTGTACCAGCTGCTTCAGCACTGGAAGTACCTGTTTCAGCAGGGTAACCCCAACTGTCCATTTAAGAGATTGTATCTGACATTGACCTCTTGCTGGAGAAAGGCTAATGGACTAGATGGACCAGTAGAAGGGTCTGTGTGATGATATGATAAAAAAGAAGTGGAGATATGTTAAAACTGAAAGCCTTAAATCAAAATAAATACGTTTCAAAGCAAATCCACTCCTGTTCCTAATTGCAGCCCAGCCTGGGTTCTCAACGAGCTCTTCTGGGTGCATGTGTGCTTGTGCATGCAGGCGTGTAACATTCACTCTGCATCAAGCAAATTGCCTTGGCAGCACCCTGACAGCTGCGGTCCTCCTGCCTCTGAGGCTAGGTACGAGGATTGTTCTGTGCGATATCATCAAGGGTAGACTTCCGTTAGTTACTACTAAAAATATCAATGGCTGCCTATACGTAGCCTATAGGTAAGGATTGTATCCAATCACACGTGGTTTTTCTGTTCAGTTGCTTTTTCCTGGAGTGGGTACTAGCTGGATTCTAAAATAAGAATAAAATAAGGATAACAATTCTAAAATAACATAATATCTAAGTCTCTGTGTTGTATGGGTCTCTGAACTGTAACTTACTGTTTTCTAAAGAGTGATTCTTTCTTTCTTTCCAATGATAAGAAAGCTTCTGTACAAAAATAATAAAAATATTTTTGAAGCCACCTTGAGAAATACTTCTTCTTTCCTACCTTCTATATTTCCATGTTCAGTCTCTACACCTGCCAATGTGTGAATAATGTAAGAGCAACATCGTATTAACAGCTGAAGGCAAGAATGTGAAAAGCAGAGCTAACAGCACAGTGCAGCTACTCACTTGCTGACCCAAAGCTCTGACAAATTTGTTTCCGTGTGCTGGAGGAATTTATTTTTAGAAATAAAGGACCAGCTTCTCTTATAAATCCTAAATAAACTAACAAAGTATGTCTCTTGCAGACTCCAATCTGGCACTGTGCACATGGGCATCCCTGGGTGTAACAGAAAGTGGGTTCCAGGCAGCTGGGGTGGGCAGTACTCTTTTCCACAAACCTCTTTGTCTTCACACCAGACATCTCCCCCTTTGCTTCTTCTCCCCAGCTATACCTTCCCACTTGCCTAGTTTTTCTTGTTTCCCTTCTTTCTTTACAATTTAACTTCACCCAGCACTGAGGTCTCTAAGGTGTTTGCTTCCGTTGTACTTCTGCTTCCCCACTCCTGTTTGTAAAGGATGTGCCTGGAGATGGGATAAATTGAGCCATCAGTGCCTCTCTCCTCCTCCCAGCCTTTCTCCTACCTCCCACTCCCTCCTGCTTTTTCCCTATCACAAGACCAGTGGAGTGAGAAGCATCCGCTGGTCTCATCTCTGCCTTGGTGCCTCCCAGTGCCACACAGCGGGATGGGGCAAGATGTGTTTGGGTTGTGGGGAGCTGCAGATGCCTGGCTCCTCACCTGCGCACTGGCACACTGGTGGCTTACAGACATCTTGCTTCTTTGCTTGGCAGTCCCCAGGGCCATGCAGGGAGGCATCCTTAGCTGACAATGACAAAACAGTGTATATAAACTAGTATCTGTTTTTTAAAATTTATTTAACATCTTCCTATAGAGAGTATTCTAAGCTAGAATACTTCCAAGAGTAGCTTCCAAGTGACTCTCAAAGCAGTTTAACCTTCACAGCTGATTTGGATGGGGTTTTCAATTTAAAAGGCCCAAAATACTACTTTCTGCCTATTTGCTGTCACGCAGCTCCACTGCCCCACACGTATAGTGGTTGTTTTGACACCACTGAATATGAAGGAAAGAAGGAAAATTATTGTTTCTGGATGTTTTTTGAAGGATTTTAGTGCAGAAGAGGAAATGCAAGGGAAAGTTTCCCTTTGCTGTTTGGCAGTGTTCCCCCATGGCAAAGAACAAAGATGTCCTGTTAGCAGGCTTTTGCAAAGCATGTGTATGTGATCATGGGGGAGAGAGGTTGAGAGGAAAATATCATTGAGACCTAACATGGGGAAAAAAATATCAAATAACAGTTCTTCACTTCAGCATAAGAAAAGAAATTAGAGAAAGAGTTCGTTGAATATCTTAACTAAAATTGAGAATCTGACTAGAATTACACCTGTCTGAACACACAGTTCAAACAGAAGAAAATTGCATGCCAGGAAGCCAAACAGCAGAGTACTTGTCTGCCTGGGTATGTGTTATTTTTAAGCAGCAGCAGACTCTACAGGTACTAACTAGTTCATTCTCTACGGCCACTTCCTGTGGCTTGTTGTCCAGCTGTGAGGAAATGTGAAAAGTACTTTTGGAAAGAGCAGAGCATCTTGCCTGACTGTCAAGTTCGTCCTTCAGAGCAAGGACAGGGGGAGTCTCAGCATGGAGAGACGATGTGCCACCTCTCCGCATGCCCTGTGACACTAAGACAAACCAGGCTGGAGCCAAGCTCCATTTATACCCCAGTGGGAAGCCTGCCCGGCAGCCATCCCTTTTTTCTTCTGTATAACAGAATCCATTTGATGCATGGGCTGAACCATCAGATTTAGGTTATGAACATTAGAGACGCTCTCTTCTGTGTGATACTTGATCAGAACTGAAAGATGATGGGAAGGAATGAATGGCAACGCATTCAATAGCTTATTGCGATTCTCCTTTGGGTGACTCTTGTTAACCCACGTAAGTGTCACTCCATCATTCAGCTCTGCTTCCTAAGGCGCTTACCAGAAACATTTATTTCTGCTATTAAATCAATAAGGACTTGTGAAAACTGTAATCTGGGGGGCTTTTTGTTCTTTAATGATGGGCAGGAGTTCATAGGAATCAGAGTGCTGCAATCAGGAAGGGCTTGTATATATCAAATCTGCAGCTGTTCTTGCAGCCAGAGACCTATAACTTGTCTCATAAGCTTTTAACCCCAGAAATTTAGTGAGTAGTGAGAAATAAGCTCTTTGTCTTTCATGGTCTAGGTTTTATCCCTGGCTGAAGTGGCATTTGGGGACACACCTGTACCATGTAGTGGTATATACAGATGGGATTTCAGCTGTGAAAAGAAGTAAAAGCATCTTCTCCAGTTCCCTGCACTCAGGATACTGCTGGCAGTTTGAGATGTCAGAACATGAATCTTGCTGGGCTTCTCAGGGTCTGTCTGCTCTACATTCCCCTTTCACTCACTGGGCTAAACTAAACCCCTGGTGTGCTGGGCTGCCTGCCTATGGCCTTGTCTACATAAGTGATGGTATGCCACCAACATCTACACTTCCATGTTGGCATGTATGTTTGTAGCATGTTGTTTGTTCTTATGGGCATCAAACCTCTTTGCAGGCTGGGGATTTGCTTTTATTGGGCATGGTAAGTTTGAGAACCCCATCTTGGATAATCACCTGCTGGTGGGACAGCCAAGTCTCTACTGTAGGACATAACTGGAGGTATGGTAGTAAACATTACCTTTCCTCTGACTCAGATGCTCCCCACATCTGTGTCTCCTGGATTCTCAGATCCAAGCATCTGGTAACACACTGTGGTTTTCTCTATCAAACATCATCTATTTTTGACAACAAAATGATACCTCACTCCGTTTGGTTTCATCCGATGACTGTTAATGAAATAGTTAATTTGATGATTCTTGGTGGCACCCAATGCTCTGCTGGGGTGAACAGCTTCATGTCACAGAGCTGTGGTGTTAGTTATCTTCACCTGTGCTTTTATATACCTATGTTTAAGAATCCTGTCCCTAATTTTTACACAATAATTACTACATGGAGCACATAATTTCTTTACCTGAGTATAGCTTATGGAGAAAATCCTATATGTAAACAAGCTGCTGATGAAAATGTCTTCTTCCTGTGGTTCCTGTCCTTACAATGGACAATGTTTGGAAAAAGCACTCTGATTTGATTAAAGGCACCAATTCTCACTTTCACATGGAGCATTCTGCAGCAGATTAATGTTGCAGTAGAACAGGACAATATATTAAGAACATCATCAGGGGTAAGTGGGCCACCACCAGGTGGGCCACCAGCTAATGCATCGGGTTTGTTTATTTAAGTATTTATTTCATGGTCTATTACATCCTTAAAGGGAGATGCTGAACTTCCATGGATTCAGCTGAATACAGTGCAAATTACAGATACTCAACATTTCACAACATTGATCTTTATGACTGGCAGATACATAATGCAGTTTTCTCTTTACACCACTGTTATGCTGCTCTCTTTTTGAGTGCCAAAGCATAAAGCAGACCAGTAAGTGCAGAGAGCAGAAAGCATTTGGCTCATCTGTGATGTGAAGCAGGGTGGTAGCACCGAAAAGACGTTGCTGAGAGGTCCAGCCTCTGTTCCCAGCTGTACCCTACCTTAGCTGGGTGATTTTGAGTAGCAACCTTTCTTTGTGTCTGCTGACATGAGAGACAGATGATGAGGTTCACTTGCACAGCCCCCAGCAGCAGGAGCAGGGGGGCTGTCTCTCCAGACTGCTCCCTGCTCCTCTTTGTTTTGCCAGCAGCCTGCCTGGGATCTTTCTCTTGCTGGTAACAAACAGTTTGCATTATTCTTCTGCGTGTTTTTGTGTAAAGTGTGATTCCCAGCACTTATGGCTGGATGAAATACAACATGGCAAAATAAACACACACACAATTTTGAACCTGACTGTGACAAGGGGCAGGTGGTGTTTCCTCACAATGGATGGACAACTCGTGTAAAATGAAGTATTGCAAAAATTACTAGAAATTTTTATTTGCTAGCCAGGCAGTGACTCCATCCTGGCATGCACGGGAGAGAGTGATATATGAAGGTGGGTGGAGGCTGCCAATAACAGTGGAAAGAATAATTTAAACTAGGAAATTCTGATGGTATGTTCTGTTGTTGTACCACCACAGGAAATTCTCAGGGGAGTGGGAAAGGCTTGAACCTGGCCAGAATGTCGGGGAGAAAACTGGTATGTCAGGACATGTCCTGAAGCCATGATCACTCTAAGATGAGGATCTTGTCTAAAGACTGAAAGCTGTGCAGGTTTTAGGGGAAACAAGGAAGAAAATCTGGAGCCAAATACATTTGTCTTTAATCCTAGAAAATGGTATGTGCCTGATGTAGGCAAATTAACCTTTTACTTTCTCGTAAAATTAATCTACTGCTGAGAGTGATTTTCAGGGAAGGTGAGAACGTAAGATTTTGTATCCAAGACAGTGGTGAAGCACATGTAGAATAAATATCTGGTCTCATGTTGCCTACCACTCTTGCACAAGGTCAAGGGTATTTCAGATTGAGAACAGTTTTCTTATAACAACCAGCACTGGTCAGTGTGGAAGCTAATAATGTATTGCACCACTTCTAAAGTGATGTTTTCCAGTGACAAGCATGAACTAGACTCTCTCTGGCATTTAGCAAAATGGTGAGAACTGTTCCTGACCTCTGAAACTCCTTCTTACCAGCTTGTACATGAAAGGCATCAAAATATGCAGTAGCCAATAAAATCAGCGGCTTATTCATAAGAACATGGAAAAGTTCTCTTGAACCTGCAATATTTCAAAAATCTAAATATATTTTGTCAGCCATTATAGTCATATTTTATTTTAGCAACTGGAGTAACTGACCTGTTAAAATATGTACATACACAGTTACTTAGTAAGGGTGATAATATTTTACTAGAGCCGAGAGTTCGTTGATATAAGCAAAATCTAATTTTTGAGACTTAGTCTTAAAAATAACTGTGTAAAATGTATTTCAGAATACTATTTTCTTACAATGTCAAAAGTGGATGAGGTGTTTTCCAGAGTAGACCGAACGCTTTTCGCAGGGAATTTATGAGAACACGTCATGGAGGACAACTTATGTGATGTGCAGATGAAGGATACAGTATAGATAATCTCCCAGATCCCATGTACACTTTGGCATATTAGCTAAAGGAAGCTTGTACTCCTTTTGTAGTTCTTGTGGGCCTCAAGGAGCCATTCTTGAAATGTTATTAAAGATAGAGATGCTGCTAGTGTGTTACACACACATACACATCTAAAGCTTGATCTTGCACTATTTCTCATGTGCTTCTAATGGTGCAACAATGTGTTGGATGGAAGGTACTGGATGAGCAAGCTGCCTCTGGATCAGAGCTCCGTGACACTCAACTGAAAACAGTGTGGTCTTATGAGACTGGAAAACTGTCAAGTTTGCAGTTCAGTTAACGCAGACTGAAGGAGGCACTTGTTTTGCTGATTGTTTTGGCTTTGTCAGCCTTTGCCGTAAGCAACTTCTCTAATGTATTGCGTAGTCTCTTCTGAAGACTGCAACTGGCTGCTCTGGTGTGATCCGATGAAGAGTATGGCAGTGCTTGGCAGATGAGTCCGATTCCTCATACGCATGCATACGCTTTGCAATTTCTTTGAGCAGCATCAGTGTTGTAAGTGTGCACGGTATCCCCATCATGACACGTTTTTCCCTTTACAAAGGGAGTACTTCAGGCTGCTCCTACGAGACAGCAAATCTGTGTTAGTTTTAAGGAGTCTTTTTGAATGCTGCCAAAGCTCGCATGGCCTTCTCAGCACGATGTTCCTATCAGTCAAGAGCTGTCAGGGGGACTGCCTCTTCAGCTGGAAGTAATTTAAACAAGCAAACAGGAGATGTGTGCCCGGGTCTTGTAGGAAACTTTATTTCTATTTTTAAATGACAGCTATTTCTCTCTTTCTGACAGGGCAAGTTCAGAAGTGAGGCTCCCCCTGTGAATGCATCCTCAGGGGTCTCCAGCGGGGCCTGGGAAGTCCTCTCAGGCTGCTGGTTGCTTCCTGCAGGGCTTCAGGCACTGCGGGCCAAGCTCAGCTGGAGTGCAAGGCAGAGCATCCCTCGGTGAGATCAAAGGAGCAGTGTCTACATACAGCCTGGCTCAACGTGGCCCACCAGCTAGCAGCCGCAGAGGGTAGCCTGGCTGGCCCAAAGCTGTCTTTTTCGCAGAGCAGAGAGATCTCTGAAAAGTGACTGCCTCTGCTGAAGTTTTGAAAATGGGACTTTTTTCCTCCTAAGTCTTTATTCTGCATTGTATATTATGGAGGAAAACAACCACATTATCAACTACGGGCATAAAGTAAATGCTAAAAGGAGGACACCTCTGCAGAGCCTCGTACTTCCCTTCCATCCCCGCCTCCCCCAGCCTGGAGCATCGAAGAATGCTGAAAAGCATTTGTGCCTCCTGGGAGAAGAACGTGGATGCACTAGCCACCTCAAGATCCCACACATTTCTGTGGGTGTTCAGAGCCCTACACATCCTGTAAATGCAGACTGTCCACCAAGAGGTCTCCATCTTGTGGTGTGCAGCAGGCTGAGCACCAGGTGGGAAAACATCGGTTCCCCATCCAGCAGCAGCAGGCTTGGAGGGTTTTCCATCCTGCAAGAGGTATCAGCTGTATTTTTCTTTTGTTCAGAGCCTGTTATTCCTGCATTTTAATTTGTTTTCTTCACAATGAAGGGAAAACAAAGCTCTCATGAATTTTCAGAGTACACTAGCAAGCAAAACAGTTTCATCAAATAACCCCAAACCCTGCTTGTGCTGGTGGAGATCACATTTAGCAACGTAAAATTGAACACTGTCTTTGCAATAGAGACACAGCAATGAAAGGTAGAAGGCAAAGCCTGGAGGCTGAAGTTGGGGCTTGAAGTGCTCCAGGTTGCAGTTCAGCTAGCACCATGCTTCTGGATATATGAGATGTCCACAGTACGGTGTGGATGCCCAGGAAGGTGTGAGAGCCCATGTCCTTCTACTGGCCAGAGACCTTGTTTGAGGGATTGGCAGACACCATGAATATCCAAGCAGTGTAAAAAACTACAAGAGGATGTTGTGTTGGTGACACATGCACAAAGGAGGCCAAAAGATAGATCTTGCCTCCCTCAGCTGTAGAATGTAGAACCATGCCACAAGTTTCCCACATTTCAAGGTGTATGTTGACTTGGTGGACAGCTTTGCTCATTATACTGGTGGCACACAAAGTTATCTTGTGGGCTGGGATGCAATACAGCATTTGCCAAGTGCACGCAAAGTGCAAGACCTGGTGGAATATATGTCTTATTTTCTGGAACAAAGGATGTGAAAAAGCCTTCAAAAAGGCTCACAGATCATTTGCAGAGCTAAATAATAATTCCCTTTACTCTCAGATATTCCACATTTCCTCCTTCTGGGTTATTTTCATTATCTGTGTGTCATTAGCTGTGGGAAGAGGAAGTAGGTGCCATTTGAGGTACCAGGATTAACCAGGAAGGGAAGTGCAAGGTGACCTGAGTGATACTTACAGAGAGCATTGACCATAGCCACATGGGTGGAGACGATATATGCCAACTGGGATCCTTCTCCAGCCCATCCTGTGGCAATGGGAGCTGGCAGAGTGAAAATCCTTCCCTTATGGGTTGGGCTTTTTGCTTCCCAAGTTCCTTGCTGACAAAACAGATGAACAAATGAATGCTCAGATCCTGATCCTGACATGATGTCCCAGTTACGATGAGGAATCTCTGCTGTGCCTTCTGCTTACATGGAACATGTAAGCTTGAGCTATCTGCTTTTGTATACATCTTGAACATCCTTCTTTCTTTGAGTCTTTTACCTTGCGATCTTTTCTGGCTTGCCAGTTTTGAATAAAAATTTGTGAAGAAATTATCCAAAGGAGGGTTGCCAGAAATGCCCGTCATATTTGTATACAAAGCCACTTCAGAACAGACCCTTCTGAGTAACTGGTAACTAAAGTGGGTTTCCTGCATTCACATTGATATTTCAGCCCAGACTTCTCTAATGAATCATGCTTATTTCCAAATAAGAAATCTGTCTCAGGAACTGATTTCTACTGTGACTAGCTGAAAGTCTATTAAATACTGTGGTAATGGCCTTTAAGTTACAGTATGTGTTGAAGCAAACCTGCTAATAACGTGAATTTTCTGTGGATTGAAATGTTCCTTTTTAGCAGGTTTGTGCTGCACCCATGTCCTTGCCTGTCTGGAGCAGCAGGCTCCTGGGTTTTTTTTTAAAACTTAAGTGTTAAAAAACACTTTATGAAACCCCTCCGATCTTGTCAGCAGGCAGGAGAGAGTATGTCTGTATAACATTGCCATTTGCACAGAGCAGGGGGTGAGCACCTCTCCCTAATGTCCACTCCTTTTATTGCTTTAAATAACTCTCCTTGAGACACGGCGATGAAAGTGGCTTACTGACAAGTTTCCCTTAGCCCTGTGGCTATAAAATCTGTTCTCTAAAGAAAAATAGATGTGGAGACCATTTGGTTTAAAGCCCCTTAAGCAAGTGAATAAAATTAATCAGCTGTCTTTTAACTCTGATTCATTTTTCCTTTAATTCAATTTACGAAAATGCGGGGGCAGAGTTTGAGCCTCTGGGTATATTAGCATTAATAAAACACAACTAAGCAAATGTTATTATGTTGCCAGCAACAAAAGGAATGCCCCTGAGTATACTACTTCCCCTTGCCGTAATAAATATTCAGACACAAGAACCGTGGCTGCAACCCATTGCTTAAGCTGTCTTAAAAATCCAAAATACACCCTTTGCTTAATACAAAGAAGCTAGCAGGAACAGGCAGAAAGTTAACACTCCGAGACGTAGTCGCTTGAAGAGGAGAATTGAGAGGGACAGGTAGGAAAGTTTTGCCCTTTGCAGTCAAATTTAAGGGTTTGGACTTGATTGATTAGTGTGAGTTGCAAAGGATTTGGTTGAGACCTTTCAGAATGACTGCATTTTCTCTTTTCTTCTAGAGTGTGCCACAGTCAAAACTCCTCTCCCAGTCTGAAAAACAGAGGAATAAAAACTCATAAGGTAAGAAATCAGTCATGTTAATAATCAAAAAGGAAAAGTGATGAAAAATAAAAATTCTAGTGGATTTTTTTTTTTTTGGTGAAAACTGACTACCTGGTGTGACCAAAAATACATATATTCATGTATTGTGCATATTTTGGAAGAACTCCTGATAGGATTTATATATGAAAGTTAATTTCTCTTGTAATAATGCAGACTTCGCAGATCCTGTATAGGATCTGGAAGGACCCTGATGTACCAACTCAAGAGTGATGTCCATTCATAATTATACCAACAGCAAGACTTTACATAGTGATATCCCTCCCTGAATTAACTGATGTCAGATAATTGTTAATAATGTCCACAAAATGCAAACATCTGGTCAACAGCATTGAAGTTTCTCCTTTGGCATCTGATTTGGAATTTGGAAGCGTACATTTCAAAAGACTGGATTTCACAGCTTGTGTAGTACAGGGAGCATTTTCCCAGCATTTTGACCCCAGGTATTGAGGTTATCTATTATTTATGCCTTTCTTGGACTCTTTTCCTCATTTCTCGTTGCTTTGCCAAGTTAGGATAAATATTTATGTTAATCCACTGGATGAATGAGTCCTTTTATTGTTTCATCAAAAAAGAAGTGATTCATTGTTCCTGAGAAGGGACTAGGGACTTTGTTTTGCCAGGATGCAATCCCTAAAGACATTCAATTGTGATTCTTTAATGAGTTAGTCCTTGAGGAAAACAAAACTAATTTGAAAAAGAGGTGGTGCATTTTCCCTTATGATCAGTATGGGCCAAGTTGTAGGACTTTTGGGTGCTCCTGCCTGCATCTGTTATTCTGAAGGGTGGCCGAAGGCCATCGTCACCTCCGGGTGCTTTGTGTTGGGGTAAAGTGGGAGAGACATGTCCCATCTGGACACCAGGGGCCCATCCGCAGAGGATAAACTCTCAGTTTTGGCATATTTTGCTGCCTGACCAGGTGGGGCTGCAGGGCTAGAAGCAAGGGCCCACCCAAGAGCTTCTTGCCTCCAGACCCATATTTGCCATTCGCTGAGGTGAAACAGCCCCTTGGCACAAGAGGAGGGTCAACTCTGCATGGGAAACTCTGGCCTTCACTAACTCTTGGTCTTCTTCTGGTGCAATTTGCTGTAGAAAGGCCAGCATTGGTAATTGATCAGTGACGTGGACAGCATCAGCAACGAAAAGGAGCTGAACTCAGAGGAGAACAAGAAAGGAAAGAGAAATATCACCTGGGTCCTGCAATGCCTGGAGAAGTGATGGCTGCAGACCTACAAAGGTCACTGCTGACTTGGATTGGGACGATGCATTTATTCAATATACAGGGCAAGAAGGAGTGTAAGAAGTTGGAAAAATAATCCAGAAAAATTGGAAGCAATTGAGTGAAGATGTATGAACTATATAAGGAAAGCCTGAGAAAAGCTGGAGTTATTTACTCAACAGAAGACTGACACAAGATAGTAATTTTCAAGTACGTCAGAAATTGCTAAAAAATGTGTATTGTTCTTTGTATCTGCTCCATTACAGCATCCAGGGTTGGAGAAAGGGAAGCCTAGGTTAGAGATTTCCCAATGTTTTATACTTGTTGGGAGAGCCGGGGAACTGAGCGGAGTGCCAAGGGACCTTGTCTACTGTGTGGGTTTGGAGGTTTGGGGAAACAGATAAAGTGTTATTGATCAGAAGTGATTTATATATAATTTATCCTGACTTGGTATTAAGAAATTCGCTAAATGACTCTTTGAGCCTGTTCCAGCCCTATATGCTGAGATTTCTACCTTGTATAAACTCCACTGTAGGTCTGACCTAGATGGAATACTTTTTGCCATTAAGCAAAACAAAAGGCTTACAGATGTGAATGGCAAATTGCGTACTGCAAATTAAAGCTTTAAGTAATTATGCATGGCCTTTTCACATTGTATTTATATTTTGTGAATGTTATTTTAGCTCACTGCGTATAAATAACAAGTTGAGAATTGCTGTCCTTGATTGAAACCATCTCTATTTTTCTATGAGAGAGACTACCATTTGTAACAGACTCTGTGATTCACTGGAGGATTTTTTTGCATTGTTGCTAGGCAGCTTCCTCCATGCCAGCAGATAGAGACTGCTGGGTATGTCATGCCTAATTAAAAAAATCTCTACATTTTTGAGTATACAGCAGCCCAAGTTTTTAAAACTTGCTTGTCAGGATAGGGACAATTTAATTGGTATGAGAGCTTATGAGACAAAATCATAGAAAGTGTTCTAAAATAATTTGCTGTTTACAGTTCCCCAGATCCACTGAGTGAATGAAGTGGCAAATATCTAAAAATTATTTATTTGTGAGAAAAGAGCATTGAGCAGAACTATTCTGACATTGGTTTTGTCCAGTTAATTCTAAAGAATCCAGTATTGCATTCAAATGTAAGAATAATAAATGGAAGAATATTTAGCATGGAATTTTTAAAGGGGCATAAATTGTTTCATTTTCACAATATTGTTTGCGGTTAAAAAGCTGTTTCAAGTTATTAGCAACTTCAAAATGGCTGTTTTTTTTTGGAAGAGTAGGCAACAGACTAGCTAAAAATGCTTCTGCAGAATGTGCTGAGGAGTTTTTATAGCAAGATAGGTTACAGCTGTGTACTAAGCAAGAGCAAAGATGGCAGCTCTGCCTGGACCATCCCTAGTCGGGAGAGGTATGGTATGAGTCCCTGAGCAGGGGTGGTATGGTACATGTCCATGGGCAGGGGAGGTACAGCACGCTGTTGCTGCGCTGCACATCACTAGAAACCATCTTGCGTAGGGAGACAAATCTACCTGGTTCAATAGATTTAAAGCATTAGGTAGCTCTTATTCTGGTGACTTACACAGGGTATCAGTGCATACAGTTAACAAATAGTGGAGAAGAGTCTTTGTATGCACTAAATGTTCACAGGATCAGTCACAATTGCTTTGACCTCTGTAGACCCTCAAGAGAGCACTAGAAAATTATAATTTCTGCAAAGAGGAATATAGGCCAAAGGATAAATCTTTATTTAATCTCTTAGGAAGTTACCATTTCAAAAATTTATTGAATGGCAGGCTGAAATAAAGGGATTATAGAAGCTGAGGACACCTGGTAGAGATAGGGAGATCTATCAGAGGGCATAGATTTAATGGGTGCTTGGGTTTTCTTTTTCTTTGGAGGGATTGCTTTTAATCTGTATCTAGTTCAGGGAAATGAACAGACTGAAAGAAGCTTTAAATGGCTTCTGCAGCTACGTAAGGATTAGGTTTGTAGGGATCTTTGTAGAAACTTCTGAACTCTTTATAGATGTCTTTTACGTAAGGCAGGTGAATAGCCTTACAGGAAAGCTTTGCGATGACAATGGAAACTGCCACCTTCTTCTCTTCTTTAAAATCTTATTTTACCGGTTCATTTTTCTTTGCCCCATCCCTTCCTTCCCAAGTATACTGTATTTCTTTTACTCGTTCATGTAAAACACAGTTTTGAAGGACACACTTTTATGGCAGTCAGTCTTCGTGCCTGGCACTTCTTCCAGGCTACAGGTCTGGAATGGGGACCTTTCTCTCTTTGACAAAGGTAGAGTTTTTCACTATTTTGTCTGCTTCTGGCCTCTGAGAGGAGAAAGATTTGTTTGATCTCTATCATTGAACCACTCTATCTTCCCCCCTCTCCCATCCATGGTGGGGGAAGGAAGGGGAGATGTAGAGGAAAAGTATAATGGAAAAGATCTGGGCTGGTTCAGGATTCTGTACGTCTGTTGGATTGTCAGAAACGCTGAACATAAACCACTCCTGTTGCCATGAAGAGACTGTACTTATATTCACTAATTTTAACATCTGAGGAAAAAGCATTTGTATGGTAGCATATTCCATTTTCCATGTAGTTACAAACATACCTCATCTACCTCCACCAATGTAGGTAATCTTCTTAGTGTTTATGTTATTTATTCCTTTGAATTCTGCTTAAAATGACATCTATTGTTGCTTCCCAGTATCTTCTCCTCAGACAATTCTTCTTTCTCCCCTTGTTCCTACAGAAAAAAAGCAAAACAACCCCATTTTGTGCTGGGATTATTGACTCTGGATTCCTTCAAAACTCCTTTCTCAGTGATGAGGCTGAGACCTAGGAGCTGGAGGTTCTTGACATGCAAGATAAGGCACAGGGAATTTTTTAAGAGAAAGGATTTTTTTAAATAGATGTATAAATACTTTTCGTATTGAAGTACTGCAGAACTGACTTCCTCCACACTCTGAGGACAGATCCCAGAAATAAAACTGACCTCAGCAGCACTGGCACGGCCCTGGCAGTGCTCTTGGCATGCAGAGAAGGAGAAGGAAGGTTGGGCACCTCGTTGCTGCCAGCCAAAATAGGATTTTCCCTAAGTCTATGGGTCGGATAGATCCAGCCCCGCAGCCTTGCTACTGAAGGGGTGTTTGCTGTCCTTAAAATCCCAGTAAGAAGCACAAAGTAAACTGATTACATTAGGACACAATTCAATTACAAGAGGAGAGCTATCTAAAATGAAAGATTGGCAATTCTCAGTACATTTATTTAGCATTAAGGTCTGTTATAACTTTCACTTAGAGTGAAAGATGGGCTCAATTAACTCCCTGATTTCTTGTGATAAAAGAAATTAGATTTTCTTACACACTATGAGGGGAAAGGCTATCATTTTTTACATCTCTAGAGCAGTAAATTACTCATTTGAATTTAATTTTGATCAAAACAGAGGTTTGCCCAAATTGGAGACCAACTAACATTTTATGTGCTTGTCTGTGTTTACAGGGATGCATCCAATCGCCTTTTATACCCAAACAGGTTGGTACTTCCCCAGCCCTTGCCACCAACTGCGGCACCAACCTAATTGCTGACGGCCATGGAAGTGCATGGAGCACAAACCCACGTTTGCAGGGAAGGGTTTCCACATGCAAGGGCACATGTGTGTGTGCAGCCCAGAGGTTCATTCAACAAGGAGGTGGTCTGGACTCCCCTCTGAATGGCAGCCCCAGGGAATATCCTCATGTTTGATCTTTGGTGACTTGTGAAGCAACAGAGGGGTAAATGTGTGTCCACCAGCCACTGCAAGTGAGCTTTCAAAAATTTTTCCAGAATATTTCTTTGCAATGATATCAGGATCAAATATCAGAACTCAATTTTCTATAATTAAACAGGTTTATGGAGCTGTCATCACCATGTCAAGACAGCTAAGAAATTAGAGTTTGGCTTTTATGTCTGAAAAAAAAAAAAGTTTTTTAAGCAGAATGTTGCCTTTCAAGTATTTAAAAAGAAACAGAACGACATGGTCAGGGTACAATGAGCTGGCAGTTCTTTTAATATCTTGATTTATGTTTAATTAGCTACTGATAAGAATGAAAACATTGTGTCCGGATTTTGTGTGGGTTAAATACATTTCTCTGCCTTAGCTAGACTTTTGCAAATACACAGTTGGAATATACTTATTACAGGTTTGTGACAATATAACTGGTGAAACAGAAGCCTGCACATTCTGTGTATTAATACATCACTGAAAAACTTTAACAGCTGATGTCCCATCATAAAATGGGAACCAATTTCTTCTTATATACCTACTTGTATTTGCACTTGGTGACAGCACTAGTAGGAGGGTAAATGTTAGAGATAATAAATAATTCTCCACTGAGCTGCTGGTTTTATTTATTTTTAAAAAATGCTTTTGCCACATCAACAAACACTTTGATGAGGATCTTTTTTCTCATTTTCCTAATTTTATTTTTTTTTTTAATTTTGCAGAGGATCATATAGTTTGGGAGAATACTTTGCTCTGCATTGAAACAGTTTAACGTGTTGAACCAAACCAAATAAAAAGAAATCAGCTCTCCAGTGTAGTGAGGGTTGTCATTTGAGTCTGTTACACCCACTCTTCCCCATTATCAGTGCTCCTTGATTGATGGTACCTCTTTCAGTAATTATACTGCAGCCTTCTCCCTCTTCTTTTTCTTTCTAAATGGCTATTGCAGTGGTATTTACAGAATAGTGAGATGCCATGTACTTGAAATGCATCCCAGGAAGCCCACCTTTGAGAAAAGATGCAGCAGCTGGATTTCCTCAGCTGGGGGCGGTCCACTGATTGTACCAAGTGTTAGGATTTGTACCCAAAAGAGCTGGAAAGCCTTCAGGTCCTTAATGATACTGATGTGAGGAGAAAGAGGGGGGGGGGGGGGAGAGAAAAAAACAAAACACCAAACCAGAAAGAAACAGGAGAAAAAGAGAAAGGTATTCTGATACCAAGAAACTCCTCCATTAGATGAAAGCATTTGTACCAGGATGTTTAATAGAATGGCAGGCCTGTGTTGGAAAAGTGACAGAGATCTTTTCTGTTCTCCCTTCTCTCCTCACTTCCAGCCTGTTTGTTGCTGTTATGTGCTTCTGCCTACCTCTGGGATAGAAGGCACAACACAAGATGGTTTTGGAGATGATGGGATTACCTCTCTCAGTCAACCCTTACCTGAAAGCTGCAGGACCATGGCCACAGCATGCCTCATCCACTGTCCTCTTGGGACCTTCGGACCTGCTAGTCCTCCCTGCCCAGCTGCTCTGCTTTGCCCCAGTGCCCAGTGGCACAGGACGGGGCTTCTACTACAGAGTCAGGGAGGCAGTTGGCCCTCTCTGGGTCTTCTCCTTCCCCACTGTCCCCACAAATGAGGCTGTGTTCATGGGACAGAATAAAAAGCAGCAGGAAGGGAGAAAGTGTTGCAGGTGGATATGAAGGAGGACGGGCACAGTTAGGTTTCACAGGCACACATGCAACTGAATGAAATGCGAGTGCATAATACTGCAGCTAATAGTTATGCTAGCAGGGAAGTAACTAAAGAAATTGTTTTGAGTATTTATCTTACTGCTTTTTTCTCAGTACATTTTACACCACACTCCATGGAGGTGCCTGACTTGAAGACAGACCTTTAAGATGCTGCCAGATTTAATGAAATCTTTTTCACGAAAAGAAGAGGTCTGCAGAGAGATGCTTTAGCAGAAGAGCAGCAGAGCAGCAGACCAGTGGGGTGAAAGGGAGGGCAAGATGGAAGAGAGGAACAGAGATAAGCGATAGAAAAATACTCCTAGCACTGTAGAGGTAGTGGTGTGTGTCTTGCTGCAAACTGAAGCGATGCTAACATGCTGCTTCAGTACCCAAAGAAAGTGTAGCTACGAACCACAGACTTAGAGTGCACTAATACTGCAGTCAAGGACATAATTCGTGCAAGCAAAGCTGCTTAAGAGAAAGTAATTAAAGTGAGGAAATGAGAGAGCTTAAAGTAACTTGTCGGTACAAGAAGATATATTAAGAAAGTGTTTCATTAAGGGAGTGCTCTTTATAATGTAAACAAGGTATTTTTCAAGTACTAATATATGTTTGCAAATGCACCAACAGGAGTTAGTAACGGCACCAGTGCATGTTCCTATTTCTTTACCTTGGCCAGGTGAGCGATTTAAAAAAAAAGGCATTTGTGGGTGAGTGGAAACAAAACACTTTGCATTTGTGTGGGAGATCCTATGCAGCCATATTCCCATCACGTACTTTTGTGCCTTTGTTTTCATGCCCTGGGCCGTGGAGAATGCCCTGTGAGCATTGCCTGCCGCCCAGGGCCCCCAGCTCCTGCTGCTGAGCTCCTGCACGACCTTTTGCAGGTTGACTATTGTTGGCTTTTCAAAATTCCTCTCGACTTCCAGCTGCTAGATGTCAGACAACATGATCTAATTTTTCAGAAATGCAGATTCTCCATGCCTCTGATTTGTAGTGTTGGGAATAGCCATGAAATCTGGAGTGACTGTTGAACTGAAATTCAGCTGAAGTTGTGGATGGGTTTCACAGCCTTGGAGGCTAAGATCAAATTTTTAAGATTGATTCTCACAACTACAGCCCTGTTATAAAAAAAAAAAAAAAAAATCAAAACAAAACACCAAAACCAAACCAAACCAAACCAAAAAAACTATACGAAAACTCAAAACCCATCAGAAATAATCTTAACCTTTCTCTGTGCTGCGGCTGCCTCCCCAGCACCACAACCTGCTTTGAGTTTCTGTTGGACTTTTGTTAATGTTTGTTCACTGCCTCCCAATACCTAGCAGAGAAAGTGCCTTGAAAACAACGAGAACAGTAACAATGGAGTTATTTGCTGTTCATTTAAAGTATCCCGAAACATCCTGCCAAACAATACATAGGAAATCATTTAATTACGAACTCAAACAAATCACTGTAACCTACAGGAAGAATATTAATCTCTTTTTACATGGAGTATCTTTCTCATGGGTCTTGTTATTGGATACAATTGAATGGAAATTAGTACTGAAGTCCCAGATTCTCTTTAACCAAATCTTTGTATCCCAGTATCCCAGGTTGTGTCTGATCCAAGTAATGCAATGTTCCTGAGCTAAACTTACCAGTGCAGTTTCAGTGGAATACTGCCTTCCTTATGTCTAACCCTGATTTATCACTGAGTGCCAGGGACGCTGCAGTCCCTTGATGTTCATTGCCAGAATGAGCATGGTGGGAGGAAGACAGATTTCTTCTCAAATAAGGCCTAATGTAGTATATGACTTTTAAAAAAGCTAGCAGATTACAGCATGTTAATTCAGAAAAACACGCGTGATCCTTAGCTCCCTAGAAGAAGAGGGCAATAGGAAATATGCTAAGATGACAGGTACTTTTTCAACAAGTAAATAAACTGATTGAAATAGGTCGCTTACGCAAGGAAGGAATTAGACTTCGAATCACTTTTCTTCTAATTGTGAGTTGTGTAATGATATGCAATGAGTGCATCTTAAAAAAATACAGGGGTCTAAGGCTTGCTCCAAGCTTGCATGTTCTTTTATAAAAGAACACATGCTGGTGATGTGATTCCTCTCCAAATGCTATTTTTTTCCTGAAAGATGTTTGCATCTACCACCTTTCCAGTGAATTTTTTCTTTCTTTTGCATATTATTAATACACCGGTGATTGGATTAAACAAACCTGAGTGAAGCAAGCTGCTGCTTCTAGATATAGAAGCATGGCCAGAGGTATCTCTAATTATTGTTTTATATAGAGTTATCATGGAGACTTGCCTACAAGTCTTAATTTGGCATGATTGGTGTGTGAATTTTAGTATTTAGAGAGGCTCACCTGGGTGCAGGCAGGGCTGAGGGCCTTTGGCTAGGGCCAAAGCAGGGGGGATGTGGAGTCTATGGACCCGGGTCAGTGAGGATGAGGACAGGCAGCAACAGGGCTCAGGCGGGGATCAAGGCTGAGTGCCTGAGCTGAAAAGCAGCTCTGGGACAAGGGGGTGGAGACCTCAAAAAGGGCTCATTGCAGCCCCTTCTCACACAGGTCTTTCCCCAGGGCTGATCCCAGGTTACAGCTGCACCACATCAGATCTGCCTGTCAGCACAGGCAGCCAAACCCCCTTTTGGGGAACGGATACAGCCACAGAACCCTGACACGTCTCCAGTTTTGCTTACGCAAGAGCTGAAGCCTACATGTGGTGTCAGCAGCCACTCTTGCACCCGCAGACGTTTAAACTCTCATGCTCTGCTTGAGTCAGAGCTGGCCATCCTTTCCTCCCTCCCTTTCCCTTCCAGGAAAGGAGATGTCTATTGCCACAGGCAAACTGGTCAAGCAAAACTAAGACAAAATCTGAGCTTTGGGAAGAGTCAGCTAGTGCATGTCTGGTTGGAAGGAAGGGATCTGGGATGGTTTTGGAGGTGGTTGGATTTTATAAGAGGAAAAGATCTTGATTGAGGTTGAGAAGGAAAAGAAGAAAACCTGTGGGCCAGCAAGTGGAAATAAACTGACTACCAGGGAATATGCTAGTGACTCCTTGGAGGATTTGCCTGAAGCTCCCAGATGACTCAGGTGGTGAGGGATGGCAACGGGTAGGCAGGTCCGGGTGGGTCTTGTCCCTCTCCATCTGTGCAGTCTTCAAACAGAAGCAGTGAGTGATTTATGGCTGAATCCAAAACCTGTGTGACAGTCCAATCCCACAGACTTCCGGAGGAGATGATTTGGTGGGTATGCTGAGCTGCTGGTTCAGTGGTTATACTGTCCAGAGGTGCCACTGCTGCACCTGGGGTGGTTGCTGCAGGTGGGCTGAAAGGATCAGTCTTTGCAAAAGGGTATGGGGGAGATAAACATTCTGTCCTTGGGCAGCATGAAGGGCCTCCCTGAAACGAAAAAGGCACAAGGTGTTTTGGGACCTGAGCATTTTGGTGAATAATGAGTTTATTGCTTTGGAGCTGCTGCCACCTCACCCCAATGAAAACTGAAAATCTGTTACCTGGTGAATATAATTCTTATTTATTCCCCCCCCCCCCTATTTTTCAACAGAAGGAAAACCTAAAAGATCACTTTGGCTGTTGTTCATATCACTGAATCGAAAATTAAAGTATTTGCTTTCAGTTTAAATAGCTTACGGACTTGCCGTAATTTAGATGCAAATTTTTAAATGGAAACTGCCATTATGAACCAGACTTGGTCAGCTTTGTAATTAATAAAATGAGACATTACATCCTAGAAATGCTGAAATGAAATGTTCTGACACTCAGCCTTTTGGGGTGACTGCTTTTTGTGTGTGTGTTTTTTTTTCTCCTACCCTTAATTCGTTTTGCAGTTGTATTTACTGAAATCTTTCTATGTGCTCTAACTAGACTATGACACATCAGTCTTTCGAGTGCCCACATAGTGGAGTGTTACTTATATCACATGAAAAAGTGCGCACTGGCAGCCCAGAGAACCAACTGTATCCTGGGCTGCATCAAAAGAAGTGTGACCAGCAGGTTGAGGGAGGTGATTCTCCCCCTCTACTCTGTGCTCATGAGAACCCACCTGGAGTACTGTGTCTTGCTCTGGAGTCCTCAACACAGAAAGGACATGGATTTGTTGGAGTGGGTCCAGTGGAGGGCCACAAAGATGATCAGAGGGATGGAACACCTCTCCTGTGAAGACAGGTTGAGAGAGCTGGGGCTGTTCAGCCTGGAGAAGAAAAGGCTCTGGGGAGATCTTGTAGTAGCTTTCCAGTACCTGAAGGGAGCTCCAGGAGAGCTGGAGAGGGACTCTTTGTCAGGAAGTGTAGTGATAGGACAAAGGGTAATGATTTTAAATTGGAAGAGGGGAGATTTAGATTAGATATTAGGAAGAAATTCTTTCCTGTGAGGGTGGTGAGGCACTGGAAGAGGTTGCCCTGAGAACTTGTTGATGCCCCATCCCTGGAAGTGTTGAAGGCCAGGTTGGATGGGGCTTTGAGGAACCTGCTCTAGAGGGAGGTGTCCCTGCCCATGGTAGGGGGGTTGGAACCAGATTATCTTTAAAGTCCCTTCCAACTCTAACCATTCTATGATTCTATGAGAGGTATCTTTGTTTTTCATTTGTTACTGACTACACAAGACAAAACAGCTGAAGTTCCCAAAATTAGGCAAATTTGATTCTTACTTATGACCATACCGTGTAGCTACTCTGTATTTACATTGCTTAAATGATATTACAATTGTGCTTTGTTCTCTGTCTTTAATAGAGAAGGAAAGAAAAATCAGAGGAGGGTGATGCTATTGATATAAAAGTCCGTCAAGCAGTAGTAGAGAACAACAGCAATTATTTCCCCAGTAAAAAAAGAAATAATTTAGCAGTAGGATAGTGTCATAGTACTTTGGTGCTGTATACAGAAACAAAGAAATAAAACACCCCAAGACAGGAAGAGAGGTGAAAGATTTGAGGACTTGCTCAGAGATTTTTCATTAACAAAATTAGTAATCGATTCAAAGTAGACCTGATCATTTATTAACAGGAAAGAATGGTTTTATCGTTGAATAAAAAGTCTCATGAGTTCCATGATCTCAGGTTAATTACTTAATCTCTCTGTGTCCCATATATTCCTTTTGTGCTTAAGAGAGATTTCATTAAAACTTTATAATCTCTATGGTAGAGATAACATTTACCTGCTTTGAAGAAATGGTCTAGAATTAGATTAACTGCTTTGTAAATAGATTTGAGATTACTGAGAAAGAGGTGTTATGATCAACTCTCCCAAACTCACTATTGACTTTAAGAGATCTAAAGGCTTTGTTTTTGGGGAAGTTCATTTCTAGGGAAGATTGAACTGGGCACTTGAAATTCTTCATCTTAATTCATGACTGGCTCCTAAATATTTTTATACGCATTATGAAGTTGTTACCTGCTTCCCATCTACAAATTCATTTAGGAAATGCCTTAAAATTTGCGCTAGCATAGTGGTGGCCAGAAACGACATGAATTCACCATGGTAAATTTATCACATCTACAAAAAGCAAATTTGGAATCAATACAAAATACTAGTAAATATGCAACAATGGGAAATGCAGATGTAGCAAAGGGAGAGGAACATTTAGATAATTTCCAAATGCAAGCTATCATGCTGCTGAGACCTTCCCAAGTATGTGCAGATAAAGGTGAGCCAGAAACAATGACACAGAAAGATGAGAGAGACCAACAGAAGGCAAACGTTCTTTTAAGGCTTTTGGAAAAGAAAATTGCTGTATAAGGAATGTAGGAAGAAAGAATAGCACAAGCCCCAAGGAGATGGATACCTTGCTTGAAGGCTGCTTCGAGTGAGAGTGTGGTATGGATGCAGTTGTCCTCTCCATGGGCAGGCCCGGAACTGCAGGCTTGGAGTGAGTGCACACCTTTGTCTGGGAGGGAGAAGGAGGCTAGGGCAGAGCAAAGAATCTGTAAAATTAGCTAGGAAAAAACACAGCTCTGGAACAGAAAGTCTTGAAAATATGTCTGGTAGCATCCAACCTGTGGCAGTAACAGTGTTATAAACTACAGCCTAATGAGCAGTGTTGGATCTTCCATGATTCCATGGATCTTCCTCTTCCAAGATGAAGAAGAACGATCTTGAAAAGTCGTGTTGATATGGTAGCCCTACTCTCCACTGCAAGTCAAATATTGGGATAGGGGAGACTATGGAGACTATGGAGAAACGTGAGCAGTGAGAAAGTCCAGACTAGTTTTATCAGAACAGATACTACCCCAGGCAAGCATCTGGTTTTGGGGTTGGCTTTTTCTGGCAAAGCAGGAAAGATGGTTGGTACTCTGGGCATGCAGGGAAGCATGTGTTGCCCTCCTCTCCCATGCTACCAGCAGCACGACTATTTGTAGGCTCTGCCTGGATAGATGGAGAGTGACCAAAAGAGGAAGAGGTGCCAAGTTTGGTGCAGAGAGCAGAAGCTGCTGCCTCGCTAACTGTCCACAGGCAGCACAGGCAGCTGCCTGCACACATGTGCACACTGCCAGCGCACGACAGCCCATCCTGTGCCTAATGATGCCAGATTGTGGGGATTTGTTGGAGTCTCTGGAATTTGATTCACTTGTTCAAATCCATCCTGAGGATAAACCCACCAGCCTCAGCCGGGTTATGTAAGAGCTGAGCTTGGCCGGGCATCTGAGGAAATCTTGATCGCAGAAGTAATTCAGACTGGCTTTTATATGAGCAGTTTGCAGCTTCTTGTTGATCAAAAATTGGCTGAGAAACTGTAAACAATGTTGCAGTGAGTAACAGCAGTGAATCAAACCACAAGGAACAGGCAAAGGGACTGCAGTTTTGTCTTCCTTTACATCTTTAATTGTAATGAAAACCAAACATTTATACAATTATAAAGTCAAACTTCCACACAGTAATCAGTAGGTATTGTGTTACTCTACTAATGGAATAATAAAAGGATTAAAATGCGGGCCAAAAATTAAACAGGATCAATATCTGAAAACAGTAAACTGGCACCTGGGGAAAACAAGTTTGAAATGTTTATTCTGGGAGAGAGAGAGAGAGAACTTAGAAATGCACCATTCACCAAACGCCTCCTTACAGGGACGACAGGAGTCTGCAAATGAATGCTGACACATATCCAACATATATATATATATAAAAATACACACATACACACACACCTTTTATGGAAACAAGTGTACTTTTATCTGCTGTGCTGTGAGAGACCTTTTGTGCTAGCACAAGTGAATGGACCCTATCTTGGGTATCACACCTTCCTTGCACACTGCTGGCTAGCTGAATATCAATTATTTTACTCACAGTACCTTTGGTTTGATAATCATCAGATAAAATTAAGACAAGTTCTGGGAGAGTTTTGTCTAAATCAGGAAAAGCAGCTTGGGAAGCCAGGGCATCCTTCTTCGTCCACCTTCCCTGACAGTCAGTTTCCAGGTCCCATGTCCACGGACCAGAACGATGGACATCCACTCATCCCTAAACAATCCTAAGGTGTTCCCTGCAATGGGGTCTGGCAGTCTGCAAGCAGGTTCCTGAGGCATTAGGATGTGTAGCCTGCCCAGAGGCGAGAAACCTTACTGCTCTTATGGTCTGTAGCTGGAGGACAGGAAACCTGGAATCCTACCTCTAGCTAAACATGGCGTCTGCCTCTTCAGATCGTAGAATAATAGAATAGTTTGGGTTGGAAGGGACGCCATCTAATCCAACCTCACATGCAATAGGACATCTTCAAATAGATCAGGTTGTTCAAAGCCCCATCCAGTCTTTGGGGGACCTTGAATGTTTCCAGGGATGGGGCATCTATCACTACTTTGGTCAAACAGGGCTTCTAGGCTTCCTGATGTGTTTTGGTCTTGAGACTGAACATGCCAGGGTGTGTTTCCAACACCTGTGTGTCTTAGGCAAGTCCTCTGCTCAGACTCTCGCAGCACAGTTACTTGCTGTGCTGGCTGGCTCCAAGATAGCTTGTGAGGCCTTTCTCAGAATTCTTCATTTGAAGGAAAGATGGAGGTTTTAACCTGTGATTAAAAAATTGACATATTAATAACTGGATAAAACACACGAGTGGCCTCCCAGAAAAAACACCATTTGGTTTTAGGCATCTTGTACTTTGGAGGTACAGATAAACTTATTGAGGATTATTGCTGTGAGGATGATCAAGCAATAGCACCAATTGTCCAGGGAGGTGTGGAGCCTCCATCCTTGGAAACCCCAAAATCTAGCCAGATGTGGTTCTGGGCAACCCACTCTACCTGATCCTGCTTGGGCAGATGGATGGAGTCAAGACCTCCAGAGGTGCCCACCAGCATTCTGGGAGTCAGGACTGGCTGTAAAAGGGCTGATTTCTGTAGAGAGAACACAAGGTTTTCTTTGACTACTGGCTTTAGCTGCGTGCTTAGTTCCCTGGCTAGAGGGGAAGGAAGAAGGTGCTTGGTGCATGTCCTTTAGCTGGCTGGCTTTCGCCAGCTAAGGAAGAAGACGGCTTGGAGTAGAACAGGAACACCTGTACGCTGTACAAATGAGGGCTGCAGGAAAGTTCCACTGCTCAGTGGGTGAGCCAGCATTTCCTGGCATGGTTTCTGCCACTCAGACTGCGTGTCCTTAGCCACAGGTAAACTATGACATACCATTGCACAATCCTGAATGAATTTATTTGAAAAATGACTTGTGAAAAGTCAAAAGAAAAATGGAAAGTAAAGGGTAAAGGTGGCAGAAATCCAAATGCTTATTCCTGGCTGCTGGGAGTGGGTGGAAGCTTGTCCTCTGAGCCATGCTGCTTCGTGACTTCAGCATCTGCATTTTCTCTAGATATCTGGTACCTGACTTGTAACTTGGTGTGGTGCTGTGGCACACACTTCCTGCCTCTTGTTCTTCCCCCTTCCCAGTGTGAAATCCATCTCTAGCTTTCTGTGTCGTTGCAGTGGATGGAAATCCACAGCCCCTTGCAAACGCCGTCTGTGCAGCAGCATAATGCATCGGGTGAGGTGCTGGTACTCACCCAGCCCTGTCGAGGACATTTCAGTTGCTAACTGCTGTTGGTAAAGGAGAGTGGTACAGCAGATGATGGAAAAGACGATATTTCCTGATTCAAAACATGTAGGAGACACGTTGGTGTCACCACTTGCATGCCTTGCACCCGCCTTGCTATGAAGTTCTGTTGGTGAGTATAGGAGTTGGCCGTGGTCCCTTGGGGTTTGCCTTGGCAAAGGAGCATGAGGGGTAAGTGTGGGAAGTCAGCATTATCCTCTTCAAGAGCAACTTCTGTGGCTGCTACTGATTCCAGATATTTTATTTTCAAACCTCTTTCCTGTCCTCTCTTCTCCCACCCTCCTGCTCTGAGTTGCTCAATCTGTAACCAGCCACAACTGTCACCCTCGGTGCCTCTGATTTCTCTCTTGTATTCACAGGGTGGAGAGACCAGATGATGAAAATGTTGATCTATTGCAGACATGCTCAGAGGGCTGGAGAATGACACTGGTAAAGGAGATGAGGAACTGTGAGGGGTTTGTGGAGGTAAAGAAGGAGAGGGTGGGAACCAGGAGAGAGGAGGACAGGGAAGCAGAGGGATGGATGTGTGCAGCTAAGTCAGGAAACTAGTGATGGTAGGAGAGTAGAGCTGGTGCAGGCTTTGACAGCTGGTGAGGGAAGAGTGGGAGATGGGATGAGATGGGCAGCTTAATGCTATAGGGACAGAAATTGAAGAGTGCTTTTAGTACCAAAGTGACATTTGTTGGGCACACCCTGAGCCTGGGGAGGCCCCACGTTTGCCACTGCTGGGAGAAAGAGCAGATGGAGAAGAATACAGTCCCAGCAAGCTCCTTGGGATGAGTTTTTTGCTTTTCCTGTGCTGATACACCCTCCTCAGTGTCTCTGGTGGTGTTCAGGGAGCAGATCCCCCAGGGCAGCCCCTGCAGAGGCACTGGAAGGTGCTCAGCAATTCTTTGCTCTACCCCAGCCTGGCCTGTTGCTGCTGCACAGGCACTGCTTCCACATTCCCACAGCAGCGCTGGCCAGGAGTGTAAATAGGCAAACCAAATCTTGCTAGATTAAAAGGGGTTTTCAAACAACAAAATTAGACAAATGTTGTAAAATGAGCTGTAATGTTGTGGTTCTGTGACCTCCAAAATGAATTAAGCAAATTGTGGAACAAGACTTGATTAGTTACAAACCTCTTTCTTCTGTTTCACTAAATATTATGATTATCAACAGCATGAATAGAGTTTTTGTTTGACGAAGAGATAGCTAAGATGATGATGCTAAGTTTCCAGTGTGCTAACTTGTTAAAATAAGAAGTTCCAGTTGGATGGTTTTTATTAAATAAATAATAATAAAAAAGGCAAAAAAAAACCCTACTTCAGTTTCTTTTACAGGAAGGTCAAAGCCTCATTGAAGTTACATGAGATAGATATTTTTAACAAGTAGAAAATTTCCTGTTTATAAGGCAGCAGTGCAAATTTGAAATAAGACAACATAAACTGTAGAATGCCTTCAGTGAGCTATTTTGTGACCTTGTGCTTTTCAGAGCTATTGAGTTAATTGTGTTTCTGGTGGGCAGCTATACAGTGGGAATGAAGGAAAATGTGTTGTGGGGGCGAAGGTGTTTGGCTGCTGCAACACAAAATTGATGGTTTAGTGAGGATGTTCATGTTGCTTTAGTGATGGATTCTTTAGATTTTTTGGTGGTATGCACAAGAATTTGGATTGAGGTTGCTGGGATAGGATATGTTGAGCTGCCAATCCAATGGTAGGATATGGGCACAGTCTATTTATCCTCTTGATGTGGTTTCTCTGGGATGGATTTGACTTTCTTACTAGCAGCTGGTATAGTGTCAAGTTTTGGGTTTGGGATGAGAATACTGTTGATAGTGCAGTAATGGTTTTGGTTGTTGCTGAACTGTCACGACCTTTTCTGCTCCTCACACTGCCTTTCCAGAGAGCAGGGTGGGAGCACACCGAAAGCTGGAGGAGGTACAGCCCAAACATCTGACCCCAACTGACCAAAGGGATATTCCATGCATATGTCACCATGCTCAGTGTATAAAGCTTGAGGAAGAAGAGGCAAGGGGGGACATTTGGACTTAGGGCATCTATCTTCCCAAGTAACTGTTTCCTGGAGATGGCTGAACACCTGGCTGCTGATTAATTCCTTGTTCTGTTCTGCTTGTCTGTGTGGCTTTTTCTTTATCTATTAAACTGTCTTTATCTCAACCCAGGAGTTTTTTCTGACTTTTACTCTTCCAATTCCCTCCCCAGTCCCAGCTGGGGTGTAGTGAGTGAGTGCCTGTGTGGTCCTAGATGCTGGCTGAGGTTAAACCACAACATCTCTGTTGAGTACTTCTGGTTGTTTCATGTGAATCATGCTCAGTTTAGTTCATGAAAAATTTTGCTCACTGAAAAGTCTTCCGAACTAACTCACAGGGGTTTTCTTGGACAGGGCCTTGATGATGCAATGTGCAAACCTGAGAATCCTTGTGTTTGTCTTTAAGAACTTGTCTGAGCCAGCAACCAGCATCTGCCTCTCTGTGTCTATGCATGAGCAGTGGTTGCCTGCAACATGGATTTCCTGGCTTGTTCAAGCGGGTGGGCATACCCTGATAAAGGACAGTTGTTTCAATCAGAAAACAAGGTATTTTCTGTGGGCTCCTTTGCTTCATGTAAAGGATTTGTTAGCCTTTAGTGATGCTGGAGAGCAAGGAAATCAACAGAAATTCTCTTCTTTCTTTTATGTTCGGAAATATCTCATCATTTTGCAACCCCTGTGTAAGCTGTGATGTGCCTATGGGCTGAGAGACCCTATGGAGAGATAAGCACATGCTGAGGACCAAGGACACAGCCGGGGGCTGGCTGTAGGGAGGTCTAGCTGAGCTTTATCACAGCTCATGCCCCAAACTGATCTCCAGTTGAGTCTGCTGTTGTGTTCAAATATGATACCTTACTGCACTCTCCTCTTGAAAAAGTAAAAATCAAAGTCGAGGTGCTGCCTTCATCAACCTGAACTTCCTTTAATCAAGAGGGGCACCATACTTCTCCCAGCCCTGAAGAAATGACCTGACATAGCTGAGGTGGATGGTGGTGCCAGAGCAGAAAGAGCCCATTTGATTCACCCCGCAGTTTAGATGGCCAAAACACGGCGGAGCCTTAAACTGTTCAGGAAAATCTCTGTGGTGGTGATGCCTCAACCAGTGTCACTATTTCCAACGCACCACCTTATTCCCAACCTCCAGCTCCATCTCAGCTCCTGAGAAATTGCTGATTTTGGAGCAGAGAGGCTGGTCCAGGCAGTCAGTGTAGACATACTGTTAATGAGAGTTTGCTGGCACAGCAGAGCCAGGTGCCAGGTCCCCAGATGTGGAGCAGCCAGGGGTTCCTGTTTCCCCAGAAGAAGCAGGAGCAGCCTTGGTGCCTGGGGATTGCTGTAACCCAGCTCAGTTTGCTTATAAAACACCCAGCTCTTGGCTATTGTTAAGGCAGGAATGTTTTTCAAAAGACTTACATTGATTGTTTTAAGCTTTTAATTGACTGTCGTTTATAAGATTATACATGAATGAAGGAAGAAAAAGCTTAAAAAAATGCCCCAGGTTCCCCCTCCGTAGCATGGAAATATGTTTCTAGTGTTTACAAGTGCTCCTTGTTTTGCGTTCAGAGTCCGGATCTTTGACTTCCTTTTGGACTATTCTCCACTGGAAATGAGTATTTGCTGCCAAAATAGTCCACCTTTTCCTGAAAGATTTGGTATTAATAGTTTTGACAGAACACCTTGTTCCTGTGTAATACAGCAGTCAGTCTAGCAGTTGGTCCAGAGCAGGGGTACAAAATGCAGTTGTATAACTCCTTTATTTTGAGATGAAATATCTGCAGTTTAGTAAAAAAGGTCAGGTTACACCGGCATGCATCTCCTGAAGTTAGGAGGAAAGTGTTGGTGTTCATGGTGTAGTAGATTGCTCTGCTTGCTTTCATTTAAGGAAACAAGTGATTTTTATTAAGATGCAGTGTGTGGCTTGAGATATTTCAGGAATGCAGTTGTGGTGTTTCAAGTCTCCAGAAATGGCTTTTCTCATCCCCCCCCCCCATGCCTCCTCCCCTTCCCGTGACCCCCTGCCTGTGCTGTCTCCCTGCTGCCTGCTTGCCCCCTGCCTGGCCTGGCCACAGCTCTGCTGCTATGGGGTCCCCAGGCGTCCATCAAGGACCCCGACATGCCCACAAGAGAGAGAGAACTTCCACAGATGCCTTTGCTGAAATATCATCAAGCTTGGATGCTCTTGACCTAGCACACATAATAGGAGTGAACCCAGACTTGGCTTAAAGCTCCTTTGGAAAGGCTGATGACATCGTCTAATTTATTCTTTCTTGGTTTCTATTGTTTGATTTCGTTTGCTATTTTTTATTAGTGGTCATTATAGCCATGTGACAGAGAATGAATGATCTTTGATAAGGGTTATTTGTTTCTTGTGGTAGGCAAAGAGATTGCAATTTATAGTCTGGCAAGTCTTCTCCCAAGCAGAGCTCAGTAATTAATGCTGTAGACTAGTGCACTAAGTGAAATGGCATTTGGTACGCTCTGACACCAACAGTTCCTGAATGTTTTTAGGCAATTTTACTTTGCTCTGCATCTGTGCTTCCTGGGTGGCTGTACACAATTACTGCTAAATATTATTCGATTTTTATCTCAATTAAACAATATTGTGATTTATTCTGCTGGGCAAAGATTTCTCTGCCTGTACAAAATTGCTATATATATGTATATAGCAGAAATGCATTCCTTTTCCTATTCTGCATTTTACAACACATTTTACACATTTTACACACAAAGGTTGCAATATAATAGTAGAAAGACCAGTTGATACTGGCTTTAGTGGATTATCATTTTTACCGGTCCCTGTGACCAGTAAAATTCTATAATGTCCTTTCTTAAGTTGCTGGTTAATTTTCCCTAAATTAATGGAGTGGACTAATGGATCGGTTCAGACAGGCTTTAAACTGCTACTGGTATGTGTTACAGGAAACCAGGCGAGATTTTTAGGATTTGTAGACTTTAATGATTTTTGTCAGTTTTTTTGTTTGGTTGGTTGGGTTTTTTTTTGTTTTGGCTGGTTTTTTTTTGAGATCTACTCACTACCTCAGTGGCATTGCCAGTTTGGGAGTGAAAATAGAAACTTACTGTGTACTCATTGAGCAAAGTCAGAAAGAAGCTACCTGGAAGATTTAAAGTTAAGAACATAAAATTTGCTTTACGCAAAGACATAATCCTTTTTTCCTATCTTGAATTGTTACTTGTAGAGAACCTTTTCCAAAGAAAATAGCAGGATAATTAACTAAAACAAAACAAAACAAACAAACAAAAAAACCCAGAAAAAAAGCATTCAGTGCTATTTGAGAAGGGGCATAAAGCAGATAAGGGGTGAGGGTAGGGAAAATCTGCGCTCAGTTCTGCTGGTAGCTATCAATTTGTTGTGTTGATTTTGACCTTGTTTCTGAGGAGGAGGACAACAGGAGGTAATTACAGACTGAGCAGAGAGAGGGACAGAGCACAAGGTGGGACGCTGTACTCTGACACTGGTGTTCGCAATTCAGTTATTTCAGGTGTGGGAGGTTTACGATGAAGGCTGTGGCTTTTCAGCACAAATGCCCGTGGCCCCACAGTTCCCTGCTTACCCTGAGTGCCATCTATCCAAAGGTTTTCCAGCTGATTTGCAGACATGCAGAACGACTGCAAGAACGACAAATAGGCCAGTAAAATCCTATTTTTCTGAGACCATATTCTAGATCAGATGGAAAGGGGGGAACCCTCTTACCATGTGTTCATGATAGGGAAAAGAGAAGCTCTTAGATGTAATGTTTTAAAAGTAAGTGACAGTGTGTGGTCACCCCTAAGGGTGTGTTAGACACCTGCTGATGAAAAGAACTGCAAACCAGAATTTTCACCTTTTCGGACTCATGCTTGAAGAAATAGGATTTTTTTTTATTATTTTTATTTTTTTTTATAGCGAGCAGTTTGGGCCTTGTAGCTTTTTATAAACTAGACTTCTGTTTGTAGCCCTCTGTACATTTGTCTTACCTTTTTTGTCTCTGCAAATAGTTTCTGAGCAGCACAGTGCCAGTGTAGCCAAATGGTTTGTACAACACTGCAGAGCATCCCGCTCTGAGGAATAAGAGCACATCCTACTGTCGGTTTCACTGGAAGCCAGGCTGAGCCCAGAGAGAAAACAACAGGATAAAGTGGGTCTATTATATAAAGATGGTGCCTCTTCCCAGCGCAGGAATGAAGTCCCAGGAGGATTTCACTGACTGCAGTGGGCACATCTTCAGCTAGGATAGAGAGCTCCTTCCCACTTTCCCACTAGCCTTGCAGTGTGCATCTGGGACTGATGCAGGCTCCAGGGTCAGCTCACTCTCACCCTACCCAGACCCCGATGGGCTGGATGTCTGCCTCAGAAAACACTGATGGAGAAACGCGTTCTTTCTGGTCCATCCACCCACTCTCAACAGCCTGTGGTGAGTGAACGAGGGTCCTGGGTTGGGCAAGGGAAGGTGGGTCTCAGCCCAGCAGCAGATGTCGATGTGGTAGGGTGGCTGCAGCGGGTAGAAATTTTTTCCATCCAAGTGCTGCTAGAGAATTGTGCATCATCTGCTTTAGGTTTTAGAAGAAGTCTGAAAGTCTGAAAGCACTTATAAAACCTGGGAATCTAGTTTTTCTTTTTTTTGTAATAATTTTCAGAAGCATCAAAAGTAGCCTTTTGTAGAAGCCTATCCAGCTTCCTTGTGACATCTCCTCTTTAGCTAAGTTGCTTTTCACAAAGTCAAATTCAAGTTAGTTTTTTTCTCAAAGCAGGGCTTTCCAGCATTCCTGAATTGGCTAATTTATTATTCTTTTTGTACACAAAGAGGTGAAGCAAGCTAACAAAACTACTAGCACATAACAGATGGAAAGAAATAGAGAGTATTTATTAGTTATTCAATGTACAAACAGACAGAAGGATCATAATTTTATTATAGAGTAAATGTTTCACTGTAGATGTTAGCCCAAACTCTTTGCTGTTTGCATCCCTGATGTAGAAGTAGCTCTGCAACATGGTTACTAGGTGATACTGTTTATTCATTTGTAGCATTAGATGGAAGATCTCTCTAGTTAGGACCTCCATTATTATAACTATGAAAAATGCACACAGGTTGTTTCTGTTTTCAGTCTGTAGGGGGATTTTATTGGACATCTGCATGGCAGATTTTTTTGGACGTCTGCTCAGGTGGGTGGGAGATGCAATCCCAGCCCAGCGTGAGGGCAACTTGAGGGCACGAGGCCACAGGCACTGCTTGGTGGTGGCAATAAAGCTCACCCGTACTCCTGAAGCGTCTGCAGAGGAAATGCTTTACCATCTCAGAAACAAGAAAACCAAGTGACTAAACAACAGTTTCAGATCCATGTCTTCTGTGGAAAGTTTAAATCTTCCTGCTGAGGGAGAGGGAGGAAGCACACAAACAAATGCTGACATTTCTCCTGTGGTGGAAGCGGGAGGTGGTGGTGTGCCTGACACAGGAGGGCTCCTTGTTCCTGGGCACTGAGCTGTGCAATGTCTTAAGGAATGCAGAAGGAAAGATCCTATTTTGGTTACTGATCCATGCTAAATTCATCTCACTCAGCACAACAATACCTCACCTGCCTTCTTAATTTCAAATTTAATTTAGAACCAGGATAAGCGCTTTGGTTTGGGGACATAACCTCCACACTCCAAGCTGGTGTCTGTGTCTTGCTGGAAGCATCAAGTTTCTGTCTGAAATCAGTGAAATGGGAGCTGAGCTGCTGCTGACTTGCAGGTGAAGATGCTCGATGAAAGCTGGGGTGCAGGGATGCCCTTTCCACTAATCCCATGCAGTCAGAGGAAACCCGCAGGCAGGATGTGATGGAGGTAGGCAGAGCCCTCACTCTTAAGCTGTAGTGTGAAAGGCAGGAGTTGGCTCAGATACATAGTGATCTTGCACAAAAACCAATGCCAAACTGCTTCCCCAGAGTGTGGGAGATACATGCACATCCTGTGTGTGCATCCAGAGCAGATGGATGATCATCCAGATGATAAAGACTTGGATGTTCTGGCTCCTCTAGACTAGAGAAGATGAAAAACAGGGTGAAGTAACCACTAGATAGCAAAAGTCAGCCTGTCTGATATTATCAGCAGAAACAGGGGCGTATTAGTGCCGATGTGCTGAGTCCTCTGAAAGGGGGCTTGAAGAGTCAGGGGCTGTTTCAATCCCGTAGCTCAAGCAAGATCTGAAAGAGGAATGAGGGTGGAGGTTGGATGCTCAGCCATATGAAGGCCAGGAGATGGCAGGGACACTGATGCTGACACTGTCCATAAACAGGTCAGAGGACAGTGAACAGCAGTTACCTGGGAAAGGACAAAAGTATCTGTGTATGAGCAGCTGTAAATAAAGTTGAATATGATTTAGAGGGATGTTGGCAAGTGTCAGAGCAAGCAGCCTAAACTGCTCTAAGATGCAACAAGAGTTTTTGCAAGGATCCCATAACGGTCTCAGATGTGATGCAAGGAAGTAAACTTGCTGACTCAGCGTCTTTCGGTCATACAGTTTATGTTTCTAAATTTCAAGTAATTTATACAGCTACATTATACATGTAAATTTGCATGTACTACCATACAGGATGTGATTACATCACTTGCCCTCCTCCTATGTGTTAATGTGTGTGTATTGATATAGGCATCTGTCTGTGAAGAGAGGAGGAGAATAGTTGGACCTGATGATCTCAGAGGTCCCTTCCAGCCATGAAGATTCTGTGATTCTGTGAAATGAGGGATACTGCAACTGAAAATCTTTATGTGTTCATAATTAACATCACAATTTTAATTCCATATCTGCTTCATTGAGTGTCTGCCTTCTAACAATAATAAATTCTTATTTTTTGTAACGCTCTGTAGCTGAAAACAAGGAGAGGTGACCACATCCTGTGTGACTTTTAAGCAACGCACCCTGGCAAGCGCTGCTGAGATTTTGCATCTGTCAGCCTCTGTGAGCTTTAGATGCTGTAATCAGTGATTAGTCATATGGGTCACTCTCGTTTTCTCATCCAGTCTTTGTCTTTTTAATTGATTTTTATTTTATTTGTGTGTTTACTCCTATCACAGGAGTGGATGCTCTTTCTGAAGTGTGAGTACAAGCCATAGCCATAGTTACAGAAGTGTTGCTGCGGAAGACTGACTCTAAGTTGAGTTTTTTCTCACAGATGTTTTATGAACAAACCTTCTGTTTCTGTAGCAGGCGCTGGAAACTTGAAAATTGGCAGAGAACCCTACTGTAGCTCATCTCCTTTATAGCTGATTCGTGAAAAATGCAGTATGTTGGATGTTTGTCGTATGTTGTTTAATATATGGTTTAAAACCATGCTTACTGAATAGGTTCTGAACCCTCCTCTCTGAGTACTGTCTTAAGGGTCCTTGCCCATGTGTGTGGTGCTGAGAGCCTTGCAGGGAATTGCAACTCCTCTTGTACTGCACAAGCACTGAGCAAAGAAGGCACCACAGGTCTGAAGGTGTCCTGTCTGCTTCTGAGCAGCTACTGCCCTAAGAAAGCCATTATGTTCTTGTCTGCCCCCATGGAGAGCACAGAGGGAGGTGGAGTTGTCTTCTTCGCTTCAGTGACCCTAGATCATAATACTAAGTCAGCAAATTATTTACCAATATCTTTCATCTGCAGGAACAAGTCTGTCATCTAATGAGCTGTATGCAAAAAACCACTAAAAGGATTTAAAAATTTAAAATGGAAAGTATTAATGTCTGGAAAAAATGAAGGCATGCTGCTATGTTCCTGTTTGGAGGAGAACAAGGGAGAGAGGAGGTGAAAGAAATAACCTTGCAGTGAATTCCTCACTTCTTGTAATTGCCACTAATTCAGTTTTTCATTGATTCAGTTGTTGTAGATGTGAAACAGGAATATTCATCAGGCTCATCTGCCAAAATTAGGTTAGAAACAAGTTTGTTTCCCTGCAGATAAGTATCGATGTTTGTTTTTTTTACTAAATAAATGAAAAAATTATGACTTCTGAATGGTTGTGTGGTTCTCTTAATGTTTAGATATATTTGTTTTTGTAACAACACTGTTGGTGTTTCCGTTATTTTTATTCTTCGAGTGATGTGTTGCTCCTATCCCGCTATTTCCTATTTTGTCAGCCCTTTCCTGGAGGAGGTTTCTCTGGAGTGTATTTATCTTTCAATTAGCAATGTTTTCTCTGCAGCCTTCCTGATTAATTTATTTTCCCTAAGCATAAAACCAGTTGAATATGTAGGACGGCAAATGTAGGAGTGAAACAGCAAAGACATTTCAGAACATTTTTGAAGCATTTTTATCCCAGATACTTTCCTGCTTAAAAGCCTTTTGTACAGTTCTCCCAAGAGCATGATGCTGGCTCTGTAAATGTGGTGATCTTGCACCTTACAATATGAGCTGCCGTGCTGCCTCCTGCCTGAGAGTTGTGCGGAGCCATTGTGGCTCCATCTGGAGGCATTGCTTTTCCATCTCATTGATGAGGATATTAATTGCAGCATGTCCATGGGCCAGTTTTAAAAACACATTCTGGTGTCTAGACACAGGACATGAAAACTTCAGTGAGTTTCTACACATCTCACTCAGGTGAGGACTGGGGTTCGGAGGTGCTTTTGAGAGGTTCACCGAGTGTGTACCCCAATCTTTAGCTGTTAGTCCCTTGTTTTCCATGCTCAGCCCCAGGTTGGCCACACACAGCAGCTCATTCTCTTTGATATTGTGTATTTTGACTTCTTGGGCCATCTAAGTGACCCTTCACTTGTTGACCCAACCTAGTCTTTCAGCCAGGAGTTCTGCAAGGAACAGGCTTCAAGCCTTGCAGGACCTCTCTGATTTGGGAAGATCTGTTATATTAAAAAGTCCATATTTACCCATTTTCATTGTGAAGATAGCCTTGAAAATGCAGACTGGTCGACTAGGGGCAGCTGTCTGCATCTGTGGGATCTCACAGCATCCCCATTTTTCTTTAGATAACCTCGGTAGATAAAGTCTCGATGAACAGCTTTAGTTCCCAAGCCTCCAGGTCTTGCCTAGGGCATCATTTCCATATCCTATTATATAAAAATAATAAAAGGACTCCTCAGGTCATTCCAGGGTCTGTGGTTGCCTTTGCTGGGACTCTCTTTCACGCTCTCTCCTTTGAACTACTCTGGGTGTTTCTGAGTCTCATTCGGACGTTGTGCAGCTGGTGCAGAGCAGCAGCGTGCTGGGGCAGTGCTGGGGCTGTGCTGGGCAGACACTAGAGCCAGGTTTGATGATACTGATGGAGATATTGCTGGGGGAGTAGAGCTCTCAGCAAAGGGTCTGGTGAAACTGAATTTGCATTCTTTGCTCGTGATATACTTGAGCACAGCTTCTCATCCTTTAAATGCAGGTGCCTGCTAAGGCGAGACTTGTCACTCTCCCACAGCTACAGGAGTAGTAACAACCCACTGTGACAGGCCAGTGTATTCTGTGCCCAACCTGCTCTTAGGAGCAGGCTCTTTGCTGAAGGTGGGATTTTGAAAAGCACCCAAGCTGCACCACAGCCATTTTTGGGTCCAGGATCCTCAGTGTCAAAACCCGAGGTTTTTGCCAATGAGCTCCCTCAGTTGTGATCTTTGGCAGCTGGCCAGTAAGTTATTTTTACTTACAGTAGGTCTCTTCACTCCCCACAAGATATGAAACGTAACTTCAAATAAGCAAGGCCCTACTGGGTGGGATGGACACTGAAAACTGTGCTGGCACTGCAGTGAAAAGCAAATTCTGGCCCGAAAGCTGCTCTTTGCAGGGACCTCAAAACCATCAAAGTCCCACCTGCCTGCTTGGGTCCAGTGTTTATCATTACCTTTATTTCCGTCTAGATAAATAGTGGTGTTCCTTTTGTAGCACAATTTATACTACTCCTTGTCTCTTCTTCAAAGGCATTTTGAGTATACAACCTTATTTTAACAAAGCAGATGGAAACCTTTTTATAGCTGTTGAAACACTGGCAGTGTGCACATTCTTCAGCTAGCTCTGTTCTGCAGCACTGCTCCCTGCTGTACCAAGGAAATGTCCGAAGTCGTGGCAGTGTTGGATCTAACCCATCCCACATTAGGGAACTTGGATTATCAAGGTCATAATACTGCTGAATTAGTTTTACATCTTTTGATTTTACTGATATCTCTTGGTTCTCAGTAGGAGCTGTTATTTGGAAACTGAAAGTAAGGCACCATCAGATCTCCTTGTGAAAGGCACTGGGGAGGCACCGGCACTCAGGAATCACGTATGTGCCAACCTTGTGTTGATGCCTCTGTGCTGGCCTGGCCATTGCATGTCCCCGTCATGGGACAATGCTCATCTCTTGCTGAAGCCTCCCCAACAGCACTCAAATACTTGCTGCTTTTCAAGAAATGGTCCTCTTTTGGTGCAAGACATACAGCACAGGTGCCACAGGAGGTCCCAGCGTCCCTTTGCAGCTGCAGGCTTCTGATCTTCTCCTCTATTCCTGCAGGATTATATCCTGGCCTTTAACAAAAGGAGACTCTTGCTGGACAGAGATATTACAAAGCATGTCTGAGCAGGTTTAGTTAGTCTGTGCCTCATTGCTCAGGTCCTTCCTAGGTAGTTAACATTTCTAGCTAAAAAACACCCAGAAGAGACTCCTCATTCCTCTATATTAAGTCAAATATCCGTTTATGCAGCAGATATGCTGATGAAAGGCTGGTTTCAGAGTTGCAGTGTGTCCTGGGCTTTCAGAGGGACACTCAGCTTCAGCTTGGCTGTGTAAGTATTGCTGTGGATGCCTGCAGTTCCACCAGGATCCACCACCCAGCATTTGTAGCCCCTCTCAATAAGTGGGAGCAGCACCAGATCACGCCCCTCGGCAAACGCTGTGTATGCTTCAAAGGCTGCACCAGCCTCGTGAGCCTAGCGCTGCTGTCTCTGGGCTGGTATTGTGCTTGGTACCTCCTAGGGGCTCAGTGGTATTCTCCCGAGGCTGGATCCAGCATGTGCAGCTCTCACTGCTGGCAGCTTGTTTTGGTGGCAGAAGGCTCCTCTGGTTGCACCGAGATGCAACTGCCTGTGCAAATTAACAGCAAGCATCCCTCTTGCCAGGGCTGTGGCCCATCCCAGCTAGTGCCTGGTCTGGGGGTGTGACATGGTGACAGTGTTCTCCCCAGAGCTCTGTGCACTTGGGTGGGCAGGCTGGCTCCTGGGATTCACGCTTTTGTCCAGCCTGTGGTCCCTTTGGCACATCCTGGGAAACGCTCACATCAGCACCTACTTAGCAGCCATTTTTAAAGGTAATTTGAAAAGTGAGGTAATTGTCTTCTGTACATGCTCCACAGACAGTACAGAAATGAAGGGTCAGGGTGACAGCTGGGCAACCCTTTTACAGGGGTCTGGCCCACGCTTGCTTCCTCCAGAGCATGCTAATTAGATGAAATGTCATTATGTAGCGTCCAACCACCCTTCTCTCATCAAACTCATTTTTATGGGAGATACAACTGACACTTGGGTTCTTCTCATCAAGCTCCTTCAGCAATGTGAAGCAGTAACGCTAAACCCTGTGAGAGAACTGACGTTCGTCTCAGATCTCTGAGTGCTGTTGGCTGGGTCAGAGGGAAGGACGTCCTGTTTCTGGGGCCAGGCTTTTGAGTGCAAGCTAGTCACCTGGCCTGCACTTGTGTGAAGAGAAAAGACAAAGGGGAGGATGAATAAAACATTGTTATTTTGTCATGTGAAGTGGCTTGAGGTAATTTTAATGTTTGGTTTTCTGCCCATGACAGAAGCACTCATGAATTTCCAGCTTTGTCAGGAAAATACTACTTTTTTCACTGCTGATTACCCTCCTGGTGTGAACTGCATAATTTCTTACTCAGGAGAAGATTATTGTAGCCATTTATTTTCTGGTTAAACTGGTGTAAATAAAACAATTACACTGAAATGACTGAATTTTCTCTTTAAAGCATGAAGCACAGATGCAGAATACACAGTTCATTAAAAAAAAATGTTCCTACTCCCAATCAAATTTATATGAGAAAATTATCAACAAAAATACTCTTTTTTGCTATCCATTTGGGGAGAAAAACATAACAAGGCCATATGCTGTATATGCCTTCACGTTTTATAGGGAATTCATGCAAGCTAATCAGCTTCTGTTCTGTGCCAGGAGACATGGGATTGTCTCTTTATTCCCATTGAGGGGCTTTCAGTGTTCAAGTTAATAATTCCCACTGATAAGGAACCACAAGGAAGAAGAGGGGCAAGATGCTTGCAAGGGGTGTATTTCTTCATCTCTGGGGGAAATTTGAAAATGAGAAGGTGTATAGGTAGAAAACCGTGTGCGCTGGCCACTTCTGGGCTGGGGACATGAGCAGAGAGTGCCCCATCCAGCCAGTGTAGGGCTGTGGCGAGCAAGCAGAAACCTAACTCATTTTGAGCATACAATTACATGTCTGCTTTACTCCTTTGATGAAGGCTTATATGGCTCGGCTTTGCTTCTTTTGATGTTAATTTAATTCTCATCAGCCTTTTATTGTAGCTTAGGGCAACAGACATCAGTTCCTTGCAGGATGGTAAATAGCAAGCAGCCACTCTCACTGTCATGCAAACCCCAAGTTTCCTTTGTAGTTGTGGTTAGGCTAAAGATGCCATCCTCTGATTTCTTATGGGGCAGCTTTCCTGTAGCGGGCAGAAATACGGGATCCATTAATACATTTTGGACCCTTCTTCAGGAAATCAAGATGTGAAACTGACTGTTCATGATGAGTTTCTGGACAGACGAAAACCTGGTGACATTTTCTCTGCCTGTTAATTACGTGAAGTGTCTTCTTATCTTAAATTTTGCCAAAGTGATTACTGGTCTCTTGGGGACTGCAGCTTGCAGTGAGCTCTCCAGTGGGCAACACCAGTGTCTCCCTAGTGCTGAAGGATCATAAATGATCAATTAGCTCATAAAATATTTCACTGTTGGTCACCTGAGACTGATTAGTGTGAAGCAATTTCAGTTACAAAGTAAGACACAACACATCTCTTGCCTGTGTACTTCAGTGGCAGGATATTTCATCTTCCACCTGCTTAGTGGATGACATGGAAACAAAAGGCAATTTACCCTTCTTCTTGCTATAGGGCATTCTTTCTCTCCCTTTTCTCCAGCAATAATGCCATTTGATTTCTTGCTATGAGAACTAGAAAAACCATTGCTGAGTGAACAAAAAATTTTCAAATGTGGTTTTGCCATTACTAGGTGCATCATTATTTTGTATTTTTCTAACAGCTGGAATCAGCTCAAGTAGTTATATACAAAATATACAAGATAATATGCAATATATTTAAGTACTGTCTTGTGTCAGGGCCTACTGACCTGCCTGCAGCCCGAGAGACGGTGTTCGAAGAGAGGGTTAGACTAAGGAGCTTTCAATTATTATTGCTTGTGTATTTTTTCTACCCCTTTCTCTAGCTGTATCAGAAAAGGTAAATCTGGAATTTCAAACCAGACCTTTACAGAGAGGTGTTTCGTTACTCGCAGGTGCCATATTAAATTGAATTAGTTTCATCAAATCTTGTTAATGATGACACATTTCAAAGTGCAAATATGCAGAATGCAGGAAAGGAGCTGGTCCATGGCCATCAGGGGACACACAACTCCCTGCAGGTTGTGGGTTTTTCCAGCTGCAAGGCAAGATCATCCCTTCCTTCTTCCTCTTTTACAGCTGCCTAACTCTGGGGTTGGTTGCAACCATCTTGCTTCAGTCACGGCAGCAGCCAAAGCCTTTCCCTAGACTGCCCAAAAGGCTGCAGAGGGAGGTTCTGCATTAAAGAGAAGAATAACTTATTGTTCGCTTTGGATAGCAAAGCTAGGTCTTATTTGGGCTCTGCTACGTCAGGCAATTAAAATGATGAATTTAAGTGTTTGATGTAAGCTCTGTTACTTACAAAGAACACAGACATGGGCTGATATTTCCCAAATGGAGTAGGAATTAAAGAGAAGCCTCCTGCTCCCAGGTTCTGCTCCTTCCCCAGACAGCTCTTCAGCCTGAAATCTTTAATTTATTTTCTCTCTGTGGTATGTTCCCAGGTCGCCTGACCTCCTGATACCACTCTCTGACTGCAGAAATCCTCCCTTTACCTAAGGCATTTGTTACCCACCTGTGTGTGACCTGTGTTTTCATGGGGGTCCCATGGTTTGGTTATCGGACCCCATAAGATGATTTTGATTATGTCTTGTATTCAGGTAGAATGAAGGCTTGCTCTCACACAACAAGGTCTCAGCCCTTACAAGCCTGCAAGCACAGGTCTTTAGAGTTACATTTACCTGAAAGCAGCAGGAATTGCTCATTTGGGTAGGAGGTGAATTTGAGCTACTCACCTGCCTACACTGGCAAAAATATATGTTTTTAGGCATATTGGTCTTTTGTTTCTTATTCTCTCCTCTCCCCCATGCACTTAACACATTTGCTGACATGCTTCTGTCCATCCTTTCTCAAAGACTCCCGGCACACCCACTCCTGGGAAGCCACCAGCCGTTCTCCATTGAAGCACTCTCCCAGCCTGTGCACCTTCCACTCGGCTGTCCACCCTCAAACCTCCCTCCCCACACACTGCTCATCCCACCCTTCACACCTTTGCCTGCACTCGTCTCTGCTGGGAGGCTTACTTGCTCTTCTGCTGTTCAGTGATTACTCATTTATGTTTTGAACCCCTCTGTAAACAGACATTCCCATGGTGGGGTGCAGAGGCAGAGCATTGCAGGCTGAATACATTTTCACCTCCCCTGAAACCATACTGAAAGCTCTACTCCTTTCCTCTCCAAATCAGCCACCAACCAAGTCCCAGCTGTGTATCCTCCACAAACATATCACCAGCACTCCTCCTCCTCCCCCGGGGAGGCAGGCTGCCTAAACCAGGAATAATAATGCAAGAAAAAGTAGGTCATCTGCTGTCTGAGAACATGAAATACAAAATTCAGCCGCCAAGTGCTGGATGAGCACAAATAAGAATGTTAAATCATCTCTCAAATCAGACTGATACAGAGCAGAGGTTTTCTGGCCAGTTGTCCGGCAGGACTGGGGCAGTGCTGGCAGACAGGTGCTGCCCTCGTCTCTGCCTGCTGCAGGCAGCTGCCCCTGCTTCTCCTGCCCACTATGCACAGCAATAAGGACTGTGTCACTGACCTGGGTTTCAAGGCACATAATTAGACTGCATGCTACTTTTCTTCAGTATGGTCAAATGCTTTTTCTCAAAAAATACTGTTTGTGGCTTAATTTTGCTGGGAAGCATTCTGTAGTATAACTTTACTTAAGTGTGGCCAGAAGCCACTGAATTTTCATGTGCAGAAGCAGGGGCAGGAAAGAGAAGGGAATATGCCATACACAAGAACTGCAGTTCTTCTATTCCAGTACCATCTCTGCTGGGTCGATATGCCTCTGAGAAGTGGAGAAAAAACATAAAATAGTCAGAATAATCTGTTCACCAAGAATAAGGCTTTCTAACTGCCATTACTTGGCAGGGACTTATGCCCTGAAGCTTGAAGCTTTATTGAGGTGCATGTGCAAAGAGCTCGATAAAATTGTGCTGCCTTTGACAGGGCTTTGATTTTATGGCCAGGCAGACTGAGCACAATGTCATCATGTCTGGCCAAAGAGTCCCAATAATATTGAAAGACGTTATTATTAGTGACTCAGTGAGCACTTTGTGGCTGTTAGCTTGCCGTGAAGCTCCTGAAAAATATTTAATGGACTTTGCAGATGGATTTCCACTGCTGTGCGGATGGTACCTGCCTTTTCCAGCATGTTGCTCTCTGCCTGCTATCCTTGATGCTCACTGTCCTTCTCTAGGCAAAGCAGGTGAGTTTCTACACACCTCATCTTTGTGCCTTGCTTGCTCCACAACCTGTTTTCTTTCCAGTGTCCACTGTATTTTTTTCTGGTTTATACCAGAGCCATCTCCTTTTAAAAATATGCATTTTCTCCCTTTCATTGAGCTAAATCCTGAGGAAAAAAGGAACATCTGATGTGGTGGTTCAGTGTTGTAACAGCTGAGGAGACATGAACAGTATAAATGATCAAAGATGAAAGGGGAAGAGAAGCAGTTGGCCTTATTTTTGTGCTTTCATCAGTACTGTTTATAGTGTCTTTGACTTTGTATTTTCCTTGAGAATTTTGTAGAAGTGTCGATAGTGTGAATGAAGTTACAGTTATCCTCTACAAAGCAGGTGCTACAGGAGATAAAATTAATGCTTCCTGCATCAAACATTTGGCTGGAAGGTTGGTGATTCACAATTTTTACATTTTTTTAATCCTAAAGGAATGTAAGTACAAGGCATGCTCTAAGTAGAAACCATCATAATGTGAGAATAATGCAATTCCCCATGTCTTTAGAGATGGTTCATTGCAGGTTGCCATAGAGATGCAACATTATTTTCTTAGCTCAGTGATGTGTACTGAATTCTAATACTTTTATAGGAGTGGCATAAGTTAATAAAAGTCTTTATGGTTCAAAAAAAGCTTTTCTTGCTCATCCTTCAAATAGCATTTGAAATCAAGGGTTCGTCTAACCCACAGATCTCCAGTTTGACTAAAGTGTGGTGACAGCCACAATCCTCAGCCTGGAGAAGAGAAGGCTCCAGGGAGACCTTCTAGCAGCCTTCCAGTATCTGACAGGAGCTACAGGAGAGCTGGGGGAAGACTCTTTGTCAGGGAGTGTAGTGACAGGACAAGGGTTAATGGTTTCAAATTGGAAGAGGGGAGATTTAGATTAGATATTAGGCAGAAATTCTTTCCTGTGAGGGTGGTGAGGAACTGGAATAGATTGCCCAGAGAAGCTGTGGATGCCCCATCCCTGGAAGTGTTTAAGGCCAGGCTGGGTGGGGCTTTGAGCAACCTGCTCTAGTGGGAGGTGTCCCTGCCCATGGCAGGGGGGTTGGAACTTGATGCATCTCTAAGGTCCCTTCCAACTCTAACCATTCTATGATTCTATGACAGAATAACATGATGACATCTATGTAACTCTGTTGAAATGTTCTGACACACATTTTGACTTTGCTTTGATTTGGCTTCAATAAAATGGGGAGTGGGTAGAAAGGAGGAACAAGAGTGATGGAGAAAAGAAATCTATAGCTTCCAGACTAAAAATGTTTGTGGTTCCTTCCACGTGGCTTGAGACTGCACATGGCCAAGTGCTTTCTGAAAGCCCCTGAACAATATTCAGTTATAGATAGGAGTCTCAGCACTGCTCAGCAAGTGCCTTGGGTGCCAGCTTTGAAACTGCTACCTGAAATTATGAGTTAGTGGAAATAAAATCCACTGCTGCTGGAGCAGGGGTTCCAGGAGCAGTCACAGTACTCTGGCCAGGCTCCTCAGTGTCACGTATGACGTGACAGTCAGCAGGGATGAGGCTGAGATGCAAAGATTTAGCTCTAGTGTGGCTACAGATGTCAAGAAGGAGAGAAGGAAGGAAGGAAGGAA